>JAULBZ010000157.1:0-39328 GCA_032360805.1 Neoturris breviconis
CCCCCGATGGTAAATATCGCTAGCGTATGTTTATTAGATAATTGGTTAGGGACTAGTCGATTGGTTTATTTGTTCCAACTTCACGTTATTTTTAACGTGTATTTTAGCTTTTTAGCGAGTTGACTAATTTATATTATTGTTGGTTTCCTAAAGGTTAATATGAGGGAGGATTGGAATAAGAGCGTTTATCTTGATACTGCAGTACATTTGTCTGGATTGCCAACAAGTGATAGAGCACACAGTCAAAGTATCAGACTTAGAATCACTCAAAAAATAAGTTAAGGAGGAGGAGGAATTCTGGTATTCTTCTCCCTCCTGGATAAGTTTTCATACCGTAGTTCTTATTTTCTTTGGAGTTAAGCTTCTTTGCAAATAAGCGGATTCAATGGTATTTCATCAATTGCGTTCTCAACATTTGTGGCTTGTATTTCTCTGTCTTTAATGTCGCAGTAACTCTTGCAAGGTGAGTGTTGGTGCACGGAAAGTAAAATGTCGTACGTTGTTATTCGTGTTGCAAGTTCAATCTCCTAGATCTGTGTTATTTACATTTTGAAGCTCGATTTCGTAAACGTCCGTACGTAATAGGGTTAACGTATTCTGTTTCTGTGACATCCAAAGAAATGTTTTTTGTCCAATAAGAAACAAGTTTTTAAGGTTAAGAAAATATCGAAAAAAGTAAAAGGTTGTTTCTTACTGTTTGCAAATTTTAGTTGTGTGTTTCATATTTTTTGACCTAAATTCGGATCCGTTATTTCTTATAAAGAGAGAATGAGAACGAGAAACAGTTTGGAAGAACGTCCCCATATGCTCAAGGAACGAATAATTGTATATGACATAATGTCGATACAAATGTCGATAAATATGCGTCACAAATATATTGAAAAGGGACGCCCTATTGTTTTTATGCATAATTAGCGCACAACATCCTCCTATGCTTAATAAGAGGATCAGTTTGATTTCATCGGACTATAACGGTAAATATCAAATCCACATTCAAAACAAGAGATAAAACGTTCTACTTATTCAGAAAACTGCTTCAATATTTCCCCACACTGCTGGGTACTCTAAAATCAGTTATTTTGAATGCAGCGAATATGCGAGCATCTAAATTTTGCGTTGATTGATGTCGACAGTAACATACAAGCATCTATTTTTTGTGATTTTCAAGGCCTTCTTGTTGATTCTGACATTTTTCAAAAAGAAAATATAGTTCGATTTTGTTTTTTACTTTAAGGTTTGCAAAAATGTTTTTGTTTTTATATTTTTTAGTTTTCTTTATTTTTTGCATGACACTCGGCTGCCATACTGAACTGTTATTATTACTGCTACCATGGGCTACATTGACCAAAATGTCATATTAAAAAGGAAGAAAAATTAACTCATTATATTCAAACTGCAGGTCATATATTTTTATAAACACAAATTAGCCCAACCTCGTTTCCAGGAATCCTTGAATAGATTTAAGAATCCGCGGGGACAAGGTTGCTCTGAAGATTACAATGCTTGGAGTCGGGAACCAGCCACAAGCTCCAAGTTACGTCATATTGCACAAATTGTATTTAATCGTCTTCGTCCTCATTCCCTTGTATTTAGCTTCTATCAGAAAGACCTACTAATCAAGACAAAAGAGGCTGAGAATAAGCTTGACGATTTTGAAAAGTTCGATAAGCCATTGAAAAAAAATCAGCTAGGTACGACTAGAACTACTAGAAACGTTCCTCTTGATTGGTTTTTTATTAAGAAATATGAATAGAGTTGGGTTCCCATTAGGCAAATTCGTTCGCTCAAATTCTAAATGAAGCTATTACATTGGTTGTAAAGCGACGTCACCCATGGAACCCGCCTTAACTACTCACAAATTATTCAAGCTTCTAATTTCGAATAATAAGAGTAAATAACCAGTATTGAGGAGTTTCATCCTCCGCAAAGATTATTTACTCAAATCTCGACCACTGCATTGAGGACGAAACGAAGTTTCACATATATATATTATGGATATGCTCGAATATTATATAAACAAATATCAACAAACGTATAGTATAAAATTAAATGAAAATTAACGAACCACCAGTCTAATATACAGTGCCTGGTGTATACGTACAGGCTAACCAGCAAATATAAATCTCTTTATCAACAATAAATTTTATAAATAAAGTTATCAATCTTCGAAATAAGAGCAAATAATCACTGTGGAGGAGTAAAAATGGCTCCTCCACAGTGATTAGTCTCGTGTTATTTTGAACCCGTGTTGTTATATATTATATAGTACATACAAGAAAAACTATAAACAAAAACCAAATAAAAAAAATAAGAGCAAATAATCACTATGGAGGAGGGATTTTTTAATGCTAAAATTCCCCTCCCCTCCTCCACATTGATTATCTATTCCTATTTCGACTACTGAAGACAACTACGAAGAAGCTCCACCTCTTCTATGTGAACGTGAAACCCACCAGTTTATTTTCCGTTTCGCAGTTCACGACGTACAATACATTTACGTACTTCCAGTCCCTGTATATACATATAAGGTAGTTCTATACCTTCTCCAATGATCTAAGTACCTTCTGGTGGTTTCGTTTTGTTGTATTTGTTATATAATCTTATATGAGCATGCTATGAGTATTAGGAGTATTCTCTTACGAGTTTTTGTTTTCTTTGAATCCTTCACAGAAAATTTAGACCAGGTATAACCCTTCAAATTCTAACGATGTAATTAAACCGCTTCTATAAGCACGTCACCATGTCACGTGTGTGTACATCATGTAGCTGCCAGAGTGCTACTTTCGTACTGTACAGATTATATGCTACTTTCAAACTGTATATTATTTTTAAACGGATTACTTGAATCGCCACTCTTTTGTCTTGATGATCCACTTGCCATTGAATGTAAATATTCATCATCGAGGTTGGATAATAAAGTCAAATTAGGTGACCCCACAGAAGCATTATCATTGTCACTTTCGTCTTTTGACGCGTGTGTTTGTAATATGTTATTAATGTTGTCATGGAGACAGGGTGCAGGTGGCTTAAATAATTTCCACGATATGAAATAACACAAAGCAGCGATGACTATGAAGAACAAAAGTTCAATTAAACATTTGACCGAAAGTCAAAAGAAGACATCCCATTGGTAGAAATGGACGTCACACATGGTGTGACGTCAATTTCTACCAATGGAATTTCTTCTTTTGGATTTCACGCGGAATTTTCCGCCAAATGGAAATAAATCTTATTATCTGTGGAGAAGAGTTTTTTCATAATATAAATATATCTCACTGGGCCTTGTTCAAAGTCCGCAGAAGTTTTGCAGAAAAGTGTACTGAGTGAATGTGGTCGATATAACAGCAAATAATCACTGTGGAGGAGCGACTTTTGACAATAGCTTCAGGATAAGAAATCTGAACTTATACTCAAAAATCCCTTCTCCACAGTGATTATTTGCTGTTATTTGGGCCACAGTAATAACAATCCTTGTTGCAGATTTATTTCAGTCAAATATGAAATCGAGGCGTTGCGGTGACTGCACAAAACGTTATTGCATTGCAACAAGTTCTAATTTGAGCAGCCAACGTTTTAATATATTTGTATAGTTACTTCAGCACTTATTTATTGTTTATTCCATACCTTGAAATATGAGTATAGCAGCAGCTAACTCATAACTTAGTAACTTGTTATCGTACACTAAGCAATTGCCTTCTCCTTTGCACATCGTTTCCCATAGATCACATGTTTTATCAATAAATATACCGAATAATACAGGACCAGGCATTGAACCAAGTAATGTTATCAAGATCCATTGAACTCCCAAAGCATATGCACGTTCGTTATCAGGGACACACCTAAAAAGAGATATAATAACAAGCAATTACTGCGGAGAAGTTTTTAAACATACAGAGACACTACCCAGCCGGCAAAAACCTGTTCAAAGTCAGCAAAATAACGTTAGAACAACGTTCACAGTAATTCATTTCTCACGGTGATATTATTATGTGTTTTAGTCAATTCAACAGCTCAATAAATTCTTTTTAGTTGTTGTTATTTTTACTACTCAAAAACATCCCTGAAAATATATGCGTTAAGATTGATTCCCATCGCGGAAAATTTCGCACGTAAGTCAAAAGAAAACATTCCATTGGAAAAAATTTCTAATGTGTTCTTTTGACTACCATATTTTTAAAAGACAGAAAGCGGCAAAGATATCAGGGATAATTAGAAAATCGGTGTGCCGTAATGAAATCGGGAAGAGTTCAGATTTAATCATAAGCGATTACTATTTTTAAGCCTAATTTTTAAACGACGACCTGCTAGTCTATACTTTTTTAATTCAGTGAAGTACCACCAGCGGAGGAGTGTTCTCGAGTATAGTTTGTAGCTAAGATCATTTACGAAAAACACTTCTCTACAGGTAATGTTCAGTAATTATGTCATTCAAGGTTTCAATGTTCTTGTTGTTCGTAGGTTGTTCCAAGATACACGAGCTTGTGCAAACTCCAAAATATCTAAAAGTCATACCTCATAACTACCATTTTATTCGGTACAGCATTTACAAAATTCAACATTAACATAATAACAATTCCACATAGAAATGGTATCATATTTTTACAATCACGGTCACATTCACCTAGAACTGCACTGACTTGTGATATCGAGTGTCCAATTGAAGAATTTGACATTTTGTAAGCATTAGTTTTAAGTAACGACGAATTTATGCAAGCACATTCACCAAAATTCTAAAATGAAATGATATTATCTCGTCTCAAAATAACTGCCAGACATCATACGTGGAGAGGTTTTAAGCACGGTTTTCAGTTGCAAAGGTGAAAATCATACTCAAAAACACTCCTTATTAGGAATAGTCTCAAAAACATTTATTTTTTAAGTGGCCATTTCCAAATTATTATTTACAGAGGAGATTCTCAGCGGGCAACTCATGCAAATAATTTGGAAACGATTCGTTAGAAGATCCCATGCATGCACCCATTGTAATAGGATATTAAAGCTATTCCTGTTCTACATTTTAAATGAAACTTTGTATAACTATTAAAATATAACATCATCATACATATTAAATGTTTCATAAAACCATAAAAATTGCAAAATAATAATTGTTGATAATTATTAAATCAGATCTGAAAATAACTGCCAGACATTACCTGTGGAGGAGTGTTGTTGAGTATAGTTTTCAGCTGCAAAGTTGATGCAGTTATTTTCAGCAGGTGGATTTCCCACCCGGCAAAAACCTGTTCAAAGTCAGCAGAATAACGTTAGAACAATGTTCAATAAACGTTGTTCTAACGTTATTCTGCTGACTTTGAACAGGTTTTTGTTGTCTGGGTAAATAAACACTCACTTTTGCTAATTTACTAACGCATCCCAGATGACAGGCTGAAAAATATGTGACGTTATCAATTCCACAAACAGGATTAAACTGGATGTCATTACAAGCACAATTTACATTACATTGTGACGTCAGGTTCAATTCTCTAAAAAATAAAAGTTTCTCTATACCAAAACAATGCTCAAAATAAGTGGAAGAGTGCCTGTGAATATAGCTTAAAAGTGGGTTTCAACTTAAGTGAATTTGGTCGCACGACTAGATCGAACAACTATGTTTAATTCATCATTTATGTTGTTTGTTTTGATATTTTTATTCCGCGTGGATGTAAATAGCGACATGAAGCATCCTGATTGGTTAAAAATTGATCCGTTTCGTTCTGGTAGTTGACTTGAGTTCAGATATATTGTGCAATGGTTACAGAAGACAATGACCAAATTTACTTTAGTGGAAACTCGCCTTAAAGCCTTAAATTAATGCTCAGAAATTGTTGAATGTTAAGTTAATTCTAGAACTCCTCAACAGGGTCATTCACTTTAAGCAGACAGATTTACCTCAAACATGTTTCCAAAGGGACAAAAATGGTTCCAGTTATGCAGATGTTCCCCTTTACCATGGTGTTCCACTTATAAGAGATACAAAGATAATGCAAGCCTGTAAATAATTGTCGAATTTCACCAGAGGAAGAGTGATCTTGACTATCCAGCAGCTATTTTCAGGCTTGATGGTGAAACAACTTACTTGGAATTATAATAGGGTGTATGAACACCAGCAATACTTGGTGAATCACAACCTGGTATTAAAAACGATGCAACAGAAAGTACTGCAATCATTTGAAAAATAAAACAATAACGAGCTGCTGCTTCACAGGTATCTTTTCCTTTTAAACGCCTCATTAAATAACTCCCGATGAATATACCGCCAGCGGTACCTGGAATTAATGTTATACCCGAAGCGATACCTGCTTTCATAGTAGATACTCCAAACTGAGCTTGTAAATATTTCACAACAAAAGGTCCTAAGCCTGTAGCTATAATAGTTCCACAAGTCAATGCCAATGTGTTAAACATAAAAGTCATATTTTTTAACAAATTTATTGTAGCTGGTATCATTCCTCTTAAATTTCCTCGAATACGCAAATCTTCAGCTCGAACAGCTCCGTCTTTAATGGCCTGTAATCGAACTGCTTTAGCACCAGGCATAGACTTTGGGTATGCAAGCAATGCTAATGAAGCCATAAAAATTAATAATCCACCAAACAAATGACCTATCCACCATGCACCTACCCATTGTGGATCTCCAGGACTCAAATTCAAACCAGGAGGCTAAATATGAGAAAAAGGTAAACTTGTACAAGAAAATAATGGTAAATTTGTACAATAGAAAGCCTAAACACTTTCAAATAATTATTTTTCGCTATACAGCAACAAATCTTTCCAGATCTATTGTGTATAACAATATTAATTAAACATGCCTGGTGATGGATGTGAAAAAAGCTTACACAGATAAATTCTGAAATTGGAAAATTCAGCCTTGAAAATAACTGCAGCATATTTGTAGTTTCACCTGCAAAGTTATAAACTATGATAACTAGTATTAAGGAACCATCTCAAAATTTTACTCCAAAACCAACTTATTTGGCAGGGTTAAATCAACTAAATTTGACAAAATTCAACAAAAATGAATCTGTACAGAAGTGTGTTAGATCAACTACGTAATGGATTGGTTTCTTCAATACGAAGAAACCAATTCACTGCAAGATCTTTGACTCTGTTTGTTTTTGAGACGGTCCCTAATGCTTTATTCACTCTTGAAAACTGATTACCATATTTGTACTAACTTCCGTGCGTATTTTCAACAACAAGAAGCGTATATTTCACAAGGAGCATATTTTTCACGAGGTGCGTATTTTTCACAACAAGGTTAGCTTTTGAATGGAAATTAGTACAGATAATATTTGAAAAATGATGTGCATGAAAATGAATGTACAAAAATGTAGTTTAAAAAAATAATAAAAAATAAACTTTCACGAGAAATCAGATAAAATGTATATCCTCTAACCTGAATCAAATCAACATACACATTTAGCAATGATCCACCAGCCACAAAACCAATTCCTGGTCCAAATGATGTTGAAACATACCAAACACCTAAATATACTGGTGCTACTTTGGGTTTGACATTCTCATCAATATAAGCTGCTCCTAATGTAAATAAAGGTGCTGTACCAGCACCTATTAACAGTTTTGCAATCACGAAAATAAATAAATAATACCATTCTGACGTACCAAGTAGTTCGCAGCGAGCTTCTCGAATGGTTTGGTTTAACGTCACGATTGAACATACCTCTTCAAAATCCATGATACTAGATGCGCCATCAGGAATATGCTTCCCCTTAATTCCTTGCGGTAACACATATAATAAACTACCAAATGCAGTTAATATTGCACCATAACCGAGATATTTCGGCTTATGACCAAAACTTCCATAGTAACTTAGAAATGCAATTAGTAGCAAAGATGATATTTCTTTCGCAGCAACAATCAAGCCAGACTGTTTACTAGTTAAATGGAATTGCTTTTCTAAAGTTGATAATCCAACATTGGTAAAGCCATTTATAATCATTCCTAAAAGCAACGATCAATATAACTCACATAAAAATTTAAAAAAAACAATCCTCCGCAGGTGTGTCCGTCAGTTACATTCAGGCTTGACGATTAATGTTATCTTCTACGAGGCTACTTAATTTTGCATAATCAGAGATATACGAATAGTACAGCTAGGCTGTCCATAGTTAATTGTTTATTTCGCGTAACTTGACTACGGAAAAAAAATGGTGAGTCGGTCGATCGGTAAAAGAGCAAATAATCACTGTGAAGGAGTAGCACACAAAAAGGAGCAAATAATTACTGTGAAGGAGTAGCACACAAATAAGAGCAAATAATCACTGTGAAGAAGTGTGATTTTGTGAGCACAACTTAAGGTTAAATAACCTAACATAATCTTCATTCACACATTCACATCTTATTTCAAAGTAGTTACAATATTAATTTTCTGTTTTTCTTTTTTCTTCGATTATGCAAACAGATGTTAGATCATAATACTGTCGCCATTTGCATTAGAAATAAAACAAGAAGCTGAATCGGCTTGAAAAATCACGCTTTTTGCAATATAAATTGGCTAGAGAGAATACTCAGGAAAAGTTAAAATCATATACAGGGAACAAAGGTATTTGGGCAGAAATAATTTCTCAAAGCATCAGGTTACCTTGACCGAAACCGTGAAAGCTGTAAAACAAAAATAGATAAAGTAAACTAGAGAAGTCGTCTGCTAAAAAAACATTTAGTCTGACAAAGTCAAACCATGTGGGCCCCACAGCTAGCTAGCTATATGGTACATGTACAGCTCCCCTAAAAAAGTAACTTTGAAGAGATCAAACTTGCTTATTCTTGGGCAAAAGCAACTGCTAATCCTACGCGATGTCAAAGGTATGGCAATATATGCAGCTGAAACCTCCCTTTGTATTTTTACTAATCATCATCATCATCATAGACATATTTCGTATAATAATAGACATTAATATTAATAATAATTAATAATAGACAGTAATATAAAAGGATTTTGTTTAGTCTCCATATTTTCTGGTAGACTACAGTCGTTTACTATTTAATACCCCATTCACACCTAAGCTAAAACAAGTTTTAATCGTGTTTATTTTAAACCTGTTTTGTATTCTACCTGTTCATATTAATGTAAAACCAGTTTTAATTAAAGTAGTTTATAAAGGGATTTTGTTTAACTAGTCTCCAGGGCTTGAAGATTAGGTTGGTTTTTTTTAAACAATTTAGTATCCAAACTACGAGTTTCTGTGTACAATATTGATGATTATCACTCTGAGGTGGGCGTGATAAGCTTATTCCATTTTATTCTATCTTCTGCAATTGCAGCTTGGTCGCAGTTTAATTGGTCGAAACGTTTATTCATCATGAATATCCATGTAGTTAGAGGTCTACCATTTGGTTTAGTGGTAGGTGTGAGAGCGTATTGTAATGATAGTTTATTAATGAAGTTGCGAAATTGACGATTATGAAATAATCTAAAATTCAGAGAAACTTTGAATCGTTAATTATTAAATCTTTAAAAATACTTCTTCCAAGAACTAAATTTGAAACTAGATGTGAATGGTACCTGCAGCTTTAATTAAAATATGTTTTGTTAAAACTAGTTTAATATAACCTGGTTTACTTGGTGTGAATGGGGTATAAGTAACACCACAACGTTTGACTGAATGTGATCTGCATTTTACAGACTCCAATCCAAATATACCGCATGTTTAAAACATAATTTTAAACACAGTCTGCAAATATGTGGCCGCACGTTCGAAATATGTGGCCGCACGTTCGAAATATGCGGACAAATTTTGGAACAAAGTGTCTACAGACCTGCAGAACATTTAAACTTTACTCTATTGTCGGGATTTACCGTTTTTATTTATAAACCTAATTCTTCTTCCCAATTGTGTGGTTTAGCAAAGTAAGATTACATGTAGGCCGAGATTACGTTGTGGTGGAGCCTGGAACCAATCGTGACGATTCCCTAATCTCCTTGTATCTTCCAAATCGACTTTTGAAGATTAAGTTAAAAATTGTTTTTATCGTAATCTTCAAATACAGATCCGTTGGGTTCTTTTTCACCAAGAGCTCGCAATCTGAGGAAACAAACAAACATTGTTACTCCGTAGCACTTCCTAGAGTTTGCTAAACCCACATTTGGAGATCACGTTGAGAAGATACGTAAACATTGGGACCCAGACTTCACGCAGCCTAGATGCGAAAGTAGCCAACGGAGGTGTTCTTAAAAATAGGTGTTCTGAGGGAATATACTGGCTTGGAATTAGATCTGTTCTTAGGCTCCAGAAAAAAAGGTACAGCTGAAGATTTGACCTGTTCTTTCACTATTGATTATCTCCTGGCTGGGAAAATGATCTGTTCTGAGCTGGCTGTCTCAGCTGGGAAATTGAGAATCTCTGGTTGGGAAAATGATCTGTTCTGGGCTAAGTCTTTTTGCAACGAGCTAGGAAATTCAGGAGTTCTTACAACAAAAGTAGCTACTGTTTTAGGAAAGTCTTATTCAGCTGGAAATACTAACTGTTCTTAAACTTGATTCTTCTCTAGCTAGGAAAACGAGTTGTTCTGAGATACACACGGGTATGCTAGTAAAAATACTGAAATGGAGACCAGCTAGAGCATAAAAACACTTATTTCTCAGAACACCTCCACACTGGCTGCTTATGTAGATGTAATCTAGAAATATGTTTGCTAAACCTCACTACTAATTTAACACATAAAGTATTCACAAGAGGGTGATTTTGTAATGTAGTGTGATTATAGCCAATAGAAATCCTATTATTGTTTTTACACAATAGTTTTCAAAAAACGTAATGAACTACATATTTGAAGCATACAAATTATAAATTATATACTCAAAAAATAACATTCAAAACGATTTGTAAAAAACAACAACACGAAATATGAATATTTTTAAAACAAAATGTGAATATTTTTAAACTTTTTAAACTTTGTTTTTGTGTTACAAATTAGGAATACTCAACTATGTACACTCCTAGTCCATTGACACAAGAGTTAAACACATATCAAATAAACATCATTAGTATATTATGACAACGTAAATTTTACAGAGAGAATAGTCACATATGTAAATGCATTATTCCATATTCGTAAATGTAAATGCATTATTTCATATTTGTGCTCGTGTTTCTCTTTCTGAAGATTTGCTATAAGGTCTTCGAATCCTAGATAAGTGCAACAATGGTTCAATCAAGAGATTTGTAAGCAGGATTTGTCAAGTTTGTAAAAATCCAAAGAGCCGTGCAAACCACAAGTCATTCATGTAACTCATCCAGCCTGCGGGATATATAATGCCTGCTGGAAATTACAAAAGTTGTCTCACCGCCGCCGTGGCCACGACAGACATCTATTTCAAGAAATTACTTTCCTTACAGAGGCGTGATTTAAATATGTACATATTTAATGCATTACTGAATTTCCACTTGGCCGATATCTTGCTTTGAATTTTTGCTGAATATATTTTGTAGTGAAATGAAGCAAATGAATTTGAAATCGAAACCAAAGCAACAAGAAAGTTTCACTTTGAATGGTTGTTTATTTTTCATGAAAACATTGACATAAAGTTTGAAAGAAGCACAGCAACATGACAAACTTATGTATTCTGATGACACTTCTTGAAAATAGATTTGACATATTAGCATTTGTTTATTTTCTTAATTTCTTCTACTTTTTATCAGTTATTTAAAATTATATGAAAAATACACAATTATTACAGTTTCTTGAAAATTAAGATAAACGTCACCAATGAACTATGCTGCTTCCCTACACCTGTAAAGGTTTCTTCCCTAAGGGAATGCTTATTAAAACCAACCATTTTCAAGGGAGTCCTTATCTAGCAAAGGCACTTATTTAAGCACATTTCTAAATAAAGGTGCGACTTATTCAAGGGAGCGCTTATCTAAGAAAAGCCGCTTATTCAAGGAAATAGAGCAATTGCTGTGCTCAAACTCTCCATTCACAAGAAGCCCGAAGGTAATCACTAAGTGACTCTAGAGGTAATGTTTTGGTGAAACATTGAATACAATATTCGTGCTAGTTGAACGTGCTTAGTCTGTCCATTTTTGTAAGAAGCGGAAATTGTTCAAAGTCCTAAAGGCTTCTCGTTCTTATTTAAAAGAACTATATTCAACAAACTAAAAAAAGAAAGTATAACTACCTTGTGCAACAGAAAATACTGCCAAGAAGAATAAAAACCATTTTGGACTATTTAATTTCTGTAACTTCTTTGGTTTACATTTACTCCATCCACATGTCGGTTCCATCATTAATTCATCATAACGACTACTTGCAATGGACAGGTTATCACCTGTAGAATTTTGTACAGCAGTGTTTCTACTTTGAACGCAGTAAGTATCATCAACCATGATTACACTAAAGTTCTGATTTCACATGTATTGCATAATATCTTCTTTGCTTCTCAACATAATTTAAGTTTTAGTTGTATTTTTTGTATCTATAACGAGGTGTATTAATTATAAAGAGGATTTATTAATTAAAACTGATATTGATTACACACAGATACGATAATTGTTACTAGGATAATAAAAATGTAATTATTATTATTGTTATAAATACCAATGAGATGTTTTCATTTTGACAAATAATCGCTCAGAACTTATCCAGTGGCCACAAATCTGTTAAAAGTCTGTAGTAAAGCACAAAGAAAACAATCTGTTGCAGGATTGTTGACTCAATACTCTTTTCCATAAATTTTATTTTTGAAACGTTTTATTATCAAGGATAATGATAAGCCACACAGAATAAAGAATAAAATTCTAAACACAATCTTCAGTTTTTTCTTTTACTTATTTCTACATTTGAGAATAATTTCTAAACATTTCAAAACATTCCTATACTAGAAGAACATCCTACTTGAGATTCTGAAATAAAGAACAAGCACACACATGAAGAATTCATCTCTTTCACATTTCACAAACATTATAAGGATATAATTTATATACAAACCATGAAAAAATATATAATTTAAATATTTAATGAAAAAAAGAAGAGCATAATATAATAAGTTTTTTTTTTCAATTATTTAAAGCGTAAAAAAAATATGATCAATTCTATATTTCATTATTGATTTAACACCCTCCTTTGCAGGTAGTTTTCATCTTTATATCTACTGAATCTGTACTGAATACTGATGACCTTGAAATTAATTTCAAACATAACAGTAAAACATCACCAGTGTAGGAGTGTTTTTTGAGTACCGTTTTCAACTTTGCTGTTGAAAACTGTAGAAAAGCACTTTTCCATTATACACACTCCAGTTCTGGAAATAAAGCAAAATAAGAATGGTGGAGGAGTCAATTTTGAGCATAACTTCAGCTAGTAGGTAGTGCTCAAAAATCTTCTACACAGTGTTTATTTGCTCTTATTCTGAGCACAGTTGAACAGCAACATTCATAACCTTAAGATACAATCTTAATGTGAATCTTTCAAACTAATTACACATTTTTTTACAAGGAACATCTCAGGTTCAAATAAATGATGTACGGTTACCCTTATATGCAGACTGCAGGTCAATGCATGCAGGTTAGCAAATATTCTTGAATAATCCAGTTCATGTATATTATACAGACCAAAACAAAAGATGCGAACTGATAAGCATTAATCTTCCAATACTTCTTCTATAATTTTATAAAAAGAAGATTACAAAGACTGACTAACTTGAATGAGCTAGCCTAGGAAGCAGGGAAATATTATGATATCATCTACGTACTTTTTAAAATAACCATCAATTAAATAACTTTGCGATAACGAGAAACAGGACTGTGTATTGCCATATATTACGGAGTTTGTGGAACCGTATTCTATAAGCTTTCATGATGCGTCTGTATTCCCTGCGTCGCCCTTCACCCTGTAATAAGAGTAATTGAGTGATATTAAATAAACCCCTCATATTGTTTAAATGATTTGATTAAATATTCTGATTCTCCACCAATTGGGAGCCAATTGCATGAAGATGACAATGACAACCAATTAGGAAAGTAGCATTAGCTTTCAGTGTTGATAACTTTCCAATCTCAGCCTATGTTATTTAGACCGATAGGCATAGAGTCCGGCAAAAATCCTGTGTTTGAGTATATTATGATGTCGCATGACTTAACAGAGGGTCTTAATTCTTTGTAATATGTTAATTAATCTGATTGGCAGACGTGTGTGTTGGTTTGTGGTCTGCCGTGAGAGATGAATGACAAAAATGTATAATTGTGTAGTGCACGTGAGTGATAAATATTGGACCATATGTAGTGTGTGCAAACTGAACCTGATATGAGTGTTATTGATGAAAACAGTATGAAGTGCATAGTTGAGTGGAAAGTAGAGTATCAGGTTAGTAGACTATTATTTCTATGTCTGGTTTACATTATATAGAATAATATCTGGTTTACATTGCAAGTCTACAATTAGGGAATTAATTGTGGACAGAGGTCTCTATATTGTACATTGGAAAGATATTCAATCAATTAATGTGCAGAAGCAACTTCGCTTCCTTTGCGTCTAAGTTGAATCCTGGGTATATACATAGATATACGAAAAGAGAAAGATCTACAACACCGTGTTTCGCTATTATATTCTCCATTGTTTTACAGAACAATTGATTACATCTGCGTGGGAAAGATCCAGTCTTTTTTAGCATTCTCTGTGTGCGGTTTGTTAAATATCTAACGACAATTACCGATAATTATGTCATTTTAATTTGTGATAGAAGTTTTATGACATTTTTCATTATTAGCTATCATCCGGGTCTTTTCTACGTAATATTAGCTAAAAACAGAAAGAAAAAAGATCGAGCAGAAGGCAAAAACTTGAACAAAACATTGGTTGTTTAGTTTAGGCCATAAGTTTTATTTATATCTTCGAAATTACTTTAGCGGTAAGTCAATTTATTTTGTAATTATATATGTCTTTGATGAAGGATCGAAGGCTATTCGAAGTATAAGAACCCTAAAGTCACAAAAATGTTTGTAATTTTTTAACACGATTTTTTGAATCTGCGACCTTCCACTGAATAAATTATGGTCATAATTACGTTCACCCACTGCATAATGGTGGAAGCAGAGCCGGGAAACATTGTTTTTATTGATTTAACAATAAATGTGCGGACGTTTTCTGTATTTTTTTTATCATTACTGTATTCGTCAAACACAAGTCAAATACTCACCACAAATGTAGCTATAGATTTTAAGATAAGTAAGGTTAATTTCATCCCCCAGGAAGATAGCTAGCTAACTGCAATATATTTATATTCTTGAGATGCAATCTCTTCAAAACAAAACAAACCCATCTAAGCTAGAAATAAAGTTTTGGTTGGCCAGATTGTGGTTTTACACTTTATTACAGGAGTATACCTATATAATTATCCTTATTTGGTTGAAAAGAGCGAATATTGAATTATTTCTCATTTTCTTCTGATAGAAATGGAAAATCATATAAATTAGATAAAGAACATGTGTAGAGTATGTGCTGGAAAAATAATCTTGAAACGAGGATATATCAATGTTAAATTTGCTGACTACTCCATGATTTGGGTATGATAATAAGGTTACTGTGGTCAAAGAAACAAATTATAATCCACGCTCCCATTGCCATTGAGTCTGATATTTGCAATTTTATGGATATATTTAATTTTATTTTGCCAACAGATACCAAATTTCAGATAGTACCAATTTGGATTCTTTTTGTCCGAAACTCTAACCTTTACAAAATATCGCATCAAATGGTAGCACTTCAAGAACATAGTTTAATAAGAAAAGGGAGCTGCTGATAGGGTGAAATAACTATTTGTGTACACATTTAATTCACTGTTAAACTATACGATTATATTATTACTACATTACATTAAAAACTGGTAAATATAATATTCAAGCCTGAACTGATGGACATCATCTGTGAATGAGTGTTTTGAGTATAGTTTTCAGCTGCAAACTATACAAAATCATTCCTCCATTAAACATTTAGTCTGACAAATTTCAGGACCAGTGATGTCAATTGGGGACACATTTTTGCAAAGTAAACATTTTGAAAAGTTTGTTTTTAAAAATAAAAATAAAAAACGAGTTTTCTTATTTTTGAATTATTTTGTAGTTAATTGTTGTTCTAATAAAGCATTTCTAGCCAATCATAATCAAGGTGGGTCCTCCCTTAGCACTATATCAAGACCCATCCACTTTCAAAAACATGTTGTCACCACTGAAAATATACTCTAACAACACTCCTCTATATTGTCTAGTCATTCATTTACCAGTCATTCAGATGTCATTATAAGCTAAAATAGAATTTCAAATTGATAGATATAACACTCTTCGTTGCAGATACTATATTTAGCCACATGTTACTATTTAGAATATTATATGAGCAAACATACTTATAAACACATAAACATGTTTATAAACACATATTAATCATATGCTATTGAAACTAATCAAGTAACCAAAGCAAGTGAGAATTAAGCCTAAGCACATAAAATATGATTTACAAACATACATTATACAGTGTTTGAACTCCACAAAGTTGAAGGGGGTAGTAATTGGTAAAGAGAGTATAAATAGCTGGAAATATTGCTACAAGTAACACAATTAACTAGTATCATAAAGATTTCAGACATCTATGATAATAAATAAAAACTTTGAAGAAAAAAAAAATCTAATAATTTCCAGTCAATTATGACATCATATCACTTGGGGACATTAGTTGAGCCAAAAATTTAGTTTAAAAAACGGAGCTCAGATCTGGAACTTCCTTAACCATGAATATGATCTTAGAATGATAGTACTGCAAGTACGGTATATGAAACAAAGCTCGCCCTGGTCTTACCTATATCCAGTAATGCAGAATCAGCATTTTTGTGTTAATTTTAATGACGCCTTAAAGTAAGAAATGCTGATTGTGCAGATTTGAGAATGTCATATTACCAGGGCAAGCTCTAAAGATTTGTATGTATATACAACAAGTTGTAAGTAAAGCTTCATCAACAAACCCAATACGAAATAAGAGCAAATAATCAGCGTGAAGGAAGGATTTTTGAGTGATACATAATAGAATAGCTGAGGATAACCTTGAGTATATCATTAATGAAGTTCAGACTAGAAAACATTTACCCTTAGCATCTCCAAGATTATCACATGTCAACAGTCACCATAATAACAAAAACTAGCTATAGTTTAAATATATACTGCACTCGTGATCACAAATCCTTGCATAAACAACTAGATGTAAAAAATGAATGGTATGTTTTATAGTTCTTATAAATAACTGTTTAAATTTAATCCTTTTAATTCTTTGTCCTATTTGTTAAAATATATCATTTCTTTATTTTGAATTAAAATGTGGGCACCATTGGATTAACAAATCAGCACCACGTTGAGAGTAAATTTAACCATCATATCACATGGCACAAATTCAAAATTATTGTCCAATTTCAGGTGATGTATATAAGACAATAAACTATACTCAAAAAACAGTTAATGTCCAACAGTTATTTTAAGGTTTTACAGTGTATAATCTATGACTTATTATTAGGATAACAGTAAGGTATCGATTTGATTATTGACAGTGTATAAGCTATGACTTATTAGGATAACAGTAAGGTATCGATTTGATTATTGACAGTGTATAAGCTATGACTTATTAGGATAACGGTAAGGTATCGATTTGATTATTGACAGTGTATAAGCTATGACTTATTAGAAAGGTGCACTGCAGTATTAATTTAATAAATTTGTCTGTGAAACCCAGGACAGGAGGGTGCATTCCTAAACATAAGAACAGATAATAACTGTGGAGAAGCTCAAAACTAGTTTTGCTTTATCATTGGTTAACATATCAAAATAAATCCATTACAACAATTCACTCTAGACCTAGACACTCGCTCAAATAGATGTTATCCTTAAAATAATGGCTTCCTAAGATTTTTAGATCTCCATCAGAGTAACGTTTCTATAAGGGTGAATTTAAAATGTATAAGAAAGGAGTACCTGCCCTATTTACTATTAATGATATCTTTAGTGACTTCAAATTCCTCTTTCAAGCTTTAGGATACCACCATTATTATATTTCAAGCACTGATTGAAGTTGCATTAGATACATGGTATTAAACCTACTAAAAAATTAAACTGGCTTATAATATTCAACGTTTACGTTTGGAATATATAAACCTATCCTATTATTTAAAAGAACACACACCATGAAATACTTAGAAAAATGTTCTTATGATAATAATTTCATTACATGGATAACAAAAACAAATAGTTGTGACGTGAAAAACAAAAATATAACTACATAATGAACTAACAAAGCTAATAATTAGTCAATTATCTCATGCCCATGATCTGTTGGTGTTAATAATATAAGAACGTAAAACAAAAATATCAAAATGTTTTAAAGAATTCTGTTGTAACTTTCACAAAATGTATAAAAATAAAAAATAAAAACATTCTGCTTAAAAGCATTGCGATATCTAGCATGATTTCCATTTGACCTAAGTTAACTTTGATGTGGTCAACATTATTATTCAAACATTTTCACACATGAGAATACTTTTTTTGTCTGTGGAATTAGATCTGTTGTGTGGCTTTTATGCCACTATACCTTACAGTTATTTATTACAAAACTGTATTTAGACTATGCTGATATCATTAAAAGTTTAAAAACATAATCAATAAAGATCAACCTAGTTTATAAAACCTTTGCTTGAGGCTATATGGAGGTTGTATTAAATGACCCAGCAAACCTTAGCATGATTATCAGTTGTTTATAAAATGAAGGTGCATACAGTCAAGTGTTTGTGCACACCTAGTTATTTTTAATTTTCTTCTTTTTCTTCTTCCTACTTTAGTCTGGCTCAGCTTATAAAATAGATTAAAGAAACTAATCAGTTATAAGACCATCAAGTATAGAACATTACAACATTAGTATACTGGATCCAGCACCACTACTGAATGTCACTAGTCTATAGATTAGGTCACTCCTTAGATAAACAAACACAAGCTTTAAAATAACTGTAGCACATCACCTCTGAGGTGGAGTGTATTTTGAGTACAGTATTTAGTTTCAAAGCAAAAGAATTGAACTCAAAAACACTCCTCCAGAGGTATTTTGAGGCTTGAAAACAGATATCTTAGAAAATAATTTCCTAGCTGCTTTGGTTATTCTTCCTACCAAGTTAAAGTCATTTTCTTTTAGTCTAAGAGAAATGAAAGAGTTTACGTCTAACAAATTAAATAATTACTGTGAAGGAGTGCAACTATAAAAATCAGTGATTATTTCTTATTATTTCAAGCATTACAAAAATGTTGGTGCACGTAGTAACGAGAGATGTTTCTTCAAGATTACATTCTATATAACTTTTAATTATCATGGGAAAATGAAATTATTTTTACTTCTACAATAAAATTCATTCCTGATGATAACCACAAAGATCATTCAATAAATAACACTCAATGAAAATCAAAGGGGCTTTGCTGTAAGGTAAAACAAAGGAACGGTATTGAAAGTAACATACCAAACCAAGTGAAAGTTAAACCCAAGCACTTAAATATGATTTATTGAAAGTAGTTAATTATGCAAAACAAACAGGGCTGAAGTAAAAACAAGAAAACAAAAGTGACATTAGCGAAATTCCCAGAACAGAAGTTTACTGAACAGCAATATATAAATAATAAAAATATATACATATAATTGTTAATCAAAAGTACGGTATTAAAAGTATCCCACAAAACCAATTGAAAGTTGAACCTAAGCACTTTATGTCAAGTCACTGTGGAGAAGAGTAGTGAGACATCATATCAAGGATAAACATCCAAATTTTACATGGCATTAGGATTTCATGTCCTTAATAAGTTGATAAAGTTTCAGTTCAAATAAACATTTGGAGCACCATAATCAAGATAAAATTATATCAAATCACTGTGGAGAAGAGTAATGAAATTTCAAATCATAGCCTAAAGCAATGCTCAAAAGTCACTCCTCCATAGTGGATATGAATTACGTACATATTATACATCTTAGCATTATGTACACACCAAATATAAAATAGAGACACCTATGTTATAGTATTAGTTGTGCTTTTAAAGATTTGGTATATGTATAGGCTACTCAGACTATTATGTATAGTAGGATATGATTTGATCATACATATTATTACATGTATATGTCTGTATATGCATGTATATGTATGCATGTATGTCTATATGGGTACTATATAGGTATATAGAAACCATGCATTTAATACTGGTGAATTGCATTTAATACTTAAAACTTAATTTATTAAGTAGTTAAAATAAGTAAAGGTGGTTGTCATCATCTTAAAATTTATTAAAATTAAAAAGAAATAAAGAATAATGAAACAAAAGATTACATATTCATTAAAACAATTTATTATTCTATTTATTAGCAAATCTTCCTCTGTTGAATTGTGTATTGTCATTATAATTTGAATTGAGAGTAACATACAATTTATTGCTATTAAAAAACTCATTCTCTGTTGAATTAATTGTGTATTGTCATTATATTTCTAATTTGAATTGTGAGTAATTAATTACGTTATAAAATTTATACTCGTGATGGTAATTAAATGGCCCTAAAGTGAATACACATTAATATTTATTTCAAAATTGAAGTATAAAGTTTCCCAAAATCATAATGGAGACTTCTCTTAAAATTATTTTTATAAAAAATATCACTTATTATCTCAAAATACAACAAAATGTTTACCAAAAAAGTTTCACGGTCAAAATTTCATAGAACATTAAAATGTCAAGTCTCCACTTCTCCCTCATCATAGAATTCAAATGATCGAAAAGTCTCCACTTTTGAAAAAATCCCTTTTTCCCCGATACTCGGTCCCAAATTGACAAAATTGAAAAATCCAAGGTACAGTATTGAAAGTAGCCCACCAAACCAACTGAAAGTTAAACCTAAGTACATAAATATGATTTGCATACACACATTATACGTCAGTATTTGAAATATGTATTTAATAAGATGGTAGTTTCAGGTCAAATAAACAATTGGAACAGCTTTATCAAGGTAAAACTACATCAAATCACTGTGAAGGGAGGTAGTGAAAATTCACATCATAGCCTGAAGCAATGCATAAATATAACTTCTCCACAGTCGATATGAATTACATAGAAATCATAATATAATATATAATATAACAGATTTTATACATCATAGATCTATACTTTAATTTGTTTTGTGTTGACATTATATATTTACATTATATATTTATTTCAAAATTGAAAAAGGAAGCTTCCCAAAATCAAAATGGAGACTTCCTGAAATTATAAAAATTATTCTCATAAAAAATATCACTGATCAAATCCTTAAAAACAGTGAAATAAATTCAAAAAATCTTTGAGTCAACAAAAATCATAAATTAAACATTTTGGTGAATGTAAATCAAATTTGTGTCTCCACTTTTGAAAAAATCACCTTTTCGCTGATACTCGGTCCCAAGCTGATAAAATTTAAAAAAAAATTTGGCTAGCGATCTCGTAATATTGTCCAGAATACCATAACCAAATCTCAGGACGGTACCACGCCTTTTCAACCCATTGGCCCGAAAACTCGATTTAGACCCTTTTTGCCCATAACTCAGAACTGAGTCGACAAAATCGAAAAAAATTTGGCAAGTCCTTCTAGAACATTGCCACATGCTGGTACTGAATTTCAAAATGCTAGCCCTTCGGGAACAATGTCTGTTAAGAAAAGCGTGCCGCCGACGCTGAAAAGTGATAGCAATAGCCAATCCAAACTTCGTTTGGTGGGTTAAAAATGCAAAATGTTTAAGAATTTCTTACTTCCAAACCTAAAAAAAAAACACTCCTCTACATGTGACATCTGACCGTTGTTTTGAAAAATACACATGCAATATTAACATGATCTCCACAACATTTTAGAGAATAATAACTTTTTGGTTTGAAAGCACAAAATAATTACCACGTTTGGTCCATTTTAATTTTTTTGATTGTGGTTTCAACACTTTATAGAAAAAGGTACAGTTGATGCAATGAAGCAAATTTGGCTAGTAGTCTCAACATATTTGCCTTGATTGAATACTGGTACCAAATTTATAGAAAAAAGGTAGATCTACAGGAATATAGTATAGAATAAAAAACTGAGTCATTTTGGCAAGTTTGTAGACAAGACAAAATTGTGCAAAGGTAGAAAATGAAAATCATTTCTACTTTGAACATCTATAAAAATATATATATAACATGAATCAGTGTTATCATGTGCAAATAAGCCTGAATATAACACTGTAAAAGGGTTGGCTGAAAACTATACATAACACTCATGAACAGCTGATGTAATTTCAAGCTTTCAAGCATGACATTTTCCCATCTCCATCATCTACCAGTCAACAGTAATTATTATTTACTCCTTTGAGCATTGCTCTCGTGAATGTGTTATGACACATTGCTCTCGTGAATGTATTATGACACATTGCTCTCGTGAATGTATTATGACACATTGCTATCGTGAATGTATTATGATACATTGCTCTCGTGAATGTATTATCACACATTGCTCTCGTAAATGTATTATGACACATTGCTCTCGTGAATGTATTATGATACATTGCTCTCGTGAATGATATTAATGTGATAAGATATGATATGTTAGGGGATGAATATTTTATTCAAAAGGAGGAGGTTTTACAGATTTTCAGCATAAAAATTCAATTCATTTACTAAAATTACATCTTGACTGCAGTATTTCATTTGAAATATCAGATAAAGTTGACTGTATCTCATCTAACAATGCTTGACCTTCATCTACTGTCTTTTTTAGTTCTCTTCCAGCTGCCTCATTTTCATTTTGAAGCTGTATCAAACTTTTCATTTGTAGTTCTGTTGTTGATTTCTCACTTGGTAAAGCATCAATCAAATAATCTAAATCTTTAACTGTATGTGAAATTAATGTTGCAAAGAGTTGTGAATGTCCATCTTGAGTTACATCTGGTATCACTTCAGTTTTAGGAGCATCCCCTTGAAAAGAACTCTTTGGTGCAGTCTGTTGAATAATTCCAATACTATTACAAAAATGTTCAGCTAGTTGATTAAGTGTATCCTGTAGTTGTGTTAGTCTATCAGCCATCTAAAACATTATAGTTAGTTATAATCAAAGTTACTGTATTGAAGAAAGTAGCCCGCCAATCCAAGCAAAAGTTGATCTATGCATATTGTACAAAACATAGTATATATCATATACATAGTATATAGTACATGCAGTATAGTATATAGTGTACATTATATATATATTCTAGACAAAGGTAAAACAGCAGGTGGACATCAATCATCATCTACTCACAAATAGAAAACACAAAAACACAAACAAACTATCTCAGTCACTTGATTTCTCACTATCAAGGATACTACAGTTATGAACAAGACTCCCACCACATGTACTTCCAAAAAAGGCAAAGATTTCTCTCATTACTTAAACCTAATATACACCTGATACTAAAACTCTGGAATGATTTATAGAAAATCCTAGAAAAAATAAAAAATAAAAAAACCAAATAAAAAACAATCCTTTTTCTTCTTTTTCCGTGTATGCACAATGTGACAGATATGCTATTTTCACTATATATATATATACATATATCTTTATGAAGAAAGTATTTAATGCAATAACTGACTTGGGATCCTCAACCCCAAGGCGACCCTGACCTTAAGGTGATCCTGACACCAGGATAAAATATCCAAAATAAAATGTCATCTATTTTCAAATCAAAGGTACGGTATTGAAAGTAGCCCACCCAACCAAGTAAAAATTAAACCTAAGCACATAAAATATGATTTACATACACACATTATACAGTGTCTGAAATATGTTTTTATTAGGATGGCAAAGTTTTAGGTCAAATATAATCTATATATATATCTATATCTTTATGAAGAAAGTATTTAATGCAATAACCGACTTGGGATTCTCAACCCCAAGGCAACCCTGACCTCAAGGTGATCCTGACACCTAGATAAAATATCCAAAATAAAAAATGTCATTAAATTTCAAATCAAACCAAGTAAAAATTAAACCTAAGCACATAAAAATATGATTTACATACACACATTATACAGTGTTTGAAATATGTTTTTATTAGGATGGCAAAGTTTCAGGTCAAATAAACAATTGGAACACCCTTTTTAATGTAAATTATAGTCACACACACATATCACTGTGGAGGAGAGTAGTGAAATTTCATATCAGTGATAAACACACAACTTTACATGGCATTAGGATTTCATGTCTTTATTAAGTTGATAAAGTTTCAGGTTAAATAAATACTTGAAACACATTTATCAAGGTAAATTTATATCAAATCACTGTGGAGGAGAGTAGTGAAATTTCACTACTCTCCTTCACAGTGGATATGAACTACATACACACATTATACAACATACATAGCATTAGTAAACACCAAATTAAAATAGAGAATAGAACTATGGCTACAGTCAGACTATTATTATTATATGTATAGTATTATAAGATATGCTAGACCATACATGATTTAACCATACTATTGTGAGTATGTATAAAGTATGCAAGTATATGTATATAGTAGTACTATAAGCACTAATAGAAACCATGCATTTAATTTAAATTTACTTATAAAAGTTGAACTTACTTTATTAAGTTAATACTTAATAAAATATTTAAGTAAAGGTGGTCGTCATCATCTGTTTTTAAAATTAAAAAGAAATAAAGAATAATGAAATAGATGAAAATGAAAAAGATTACATATTCATCAAAACAATTCGTTCTTTTATTAAAAAAATCTTCATCTGTTGAATTGTGTTATATTTGAATTGGCACTGGGATTAATTAATAATGTTATAAAAATCAACATACACTCATTATAATGTTAATATTCATTTCAAAATTGAAGGAAGCTTCCCAAAATCAAAACGAAGACTTCAATTCCTAAAATTCTAAAATTTATTTGAAAAAAATTATTGATGAATAAGCTTCCCCAACATACAAAATGTCTACCAAAAAAGATTCATGGTCAAAGTCTTATAGAAAATGAGTCTCTGCTTCTTCCCTTATCATTTGGGTATGATATTTAAGTAAATGTGGACAAAACCTCATAGAATTTAAAATATCAAAAGTCTCCACTTTTGGAAAAATCCCTTTTTTTTGCCGATACTCGGTCCCAAATTGACGAAATTGAAAAGAATCGGTCAGCAGCCTCGTAATATTTCCTAGAATGCCACAACCAAATTTTCTATCCATTGGACCGAATTTAATAAAGCTAGCACTTCAAGAACATGGTCTATTAAGAAAAGCGGACTATGCATATAGGTTATATGTAGACTATATGTTACTATATAGGCACTATGTATGTGATTTGCGTATAGACAACAGATATAAGGCTATGTGTCGGTCTTGTGGTTTATAGTTGGTCTGGATGTTCAATTTCGGTAATCTATGTAAGTACATGTTCATCTTCATGCATCCCCAACTGACCGCAAGCATCTCTATTTCAATAGGGTGATAGTTTTTTCCAGTTTGTTTTATGAATCGTGATGCACAGGATACTGGATGCCATGAATATCTGTGTTTTTGATATAGTATGGCACTTATACAATTTAATTTGCTCCTGTTGACATTTGGTGAAGTTAGGATATCCTTTATCTTGTCGAGAGGTGTTCTTGAAGTGGTTCTGCAACTGGTGCCAATTCTTCAGTGGATTTAGACATCTGCTATCGTTTGTTGGTGCAGGATAATCTGTAATAGCTGATAATGCTGGTTTGATTCCTACCGGTGTGATTTCATGTCCCAGGAACTTTACCTGGGTTGTATTAAGTACACATTCACTTGTATTTAGTGTAACTCCATTTTCTTGGAATCGCTGGAGGAGTCTATTCGGTCGTTGTGTTCTGCTTCCGTTTTTGCAAAAACAAGAAAGTAGTCTGTGCTTTTTGCCACACCAGGCAGTCCATCAATGATGTTGTTCATCTTTTTTGTTAAATATTTCCTGCATTGAGCTTAATCCAAAGGGCCCTCTAGTGCAACAAAATCTACCAATTGGTGCGATGAAAGTAGTCAGTAGTTGTGATTCATCATCAAGTTTTAGCTGTCCATAGCCAGAATTGGCATCTAGTTTACTCATATGTGCTAATGTTTCTTTAACTGATTCCAGTTAGGTGAGGTCAATACATAGACGTATTTGGTTGTTCGGCTTGACTACTACCACTATCAGGTGGCACCAATTGGTTGGTTCTTCTACTTTTTTGATAACCCCTAATTTTTGCATTCGTTTAAGCTCTTCTTTAACAGCATTGAATATTGGTACCGGTATGTGTCTGGGTGTGGTGATTCTGTAGAGGGAGGTATCTTGTTGTAGCTTAATGTGTATAGGTTCACCTGTTATTTCTCCTAGCCAGTTAAATACTTATGCTTTTGTGAATTCATTGTTGAATACAATAGTTTTCTCGTGGCTTTGATTTCACCACATGAACAGTTTGATGGCTGGTTTGCCCAGGAGCACACAAGTTAGATTTTCGCAAACATATACCATTTCTTTGCTGTGATTTTTGCCCCATTGGAAGTCGATATAGGTGTAACCCAAACAGTGTAGGCATTGTTTGGCTGGGCTAGTGAATTTCTTTCTGGTTGGTTTTTTAAGGTCCTTCGAGTAAATGTCTAGCTTGCACCGAAGTCAATTTCAAATCGTATCGTTCCTTTAGTTGTTGTTGGCATTCTTACTTTGGTAACTGGTGTCACTTTAATTTCATGACAGACGTAGTACTACTTGTTTACATCTAGACGCAAGTAATACCGCCCTAAAGAACATTCTCTTTACATTTTTGTGAGGATATGCAGACAAAAAGTGACTTCTTCCTCGTTGTAAAGTTCCTCGCTAAACATATTGTAATTCTTCTTTTACTAATGCCTCTGCCCCTACTTGTGCTTTTCCATTAGCGCGGCAGAGATCCTCTGCCTTTTTAAGAGATAGTTTTGGTTTAGCACGTAATTTCTTTCTCGTTGCATTATCGCAAATCCCCGCAATGATCTCTAACTTTCTAACTGTTTACAATTCCACACGCAAAGTTTTTAATTGCGGCAATAATTGCATTTGTGTTTGTATTTTCTATGTTTAACTAAATTCATAGATTTTTCCTGTTTCCTCAGTAAAAGTATATCTCAACATAGCACATTGAAATTAGATGTTTTATCGCAATAAAATAAGTTAGTGAAAATTGCGTAGTCTTCCCACCTGGACCTTCCATGCCATGAAGGCTGCATATCTGTCCCCTGATGGAGGAGCAATGAGATTCAGCTGCTCTATTATCATTTTGCAATCAATATCAGTCAAAAATAATAAAATGAACTTATCCGATTTCTTTGTGTATCTTGGTTACTTTTTTGTTCGGGAAAATATCTTCTTGCTTGTGGAATAAGGTACACCTTAGACCTTTGAAAAATGAAATGTATTTAAAATTAAAAAATGTACGTATAATACCCCGCTATAAGCATATACACATCATATAATGTTATAAAATTTTATTTTGTTCATTTTTTATTGGAATTATAGAGTTACTCTTAAATAACATTCACCAGTTTAAAAAATAGTTTAAAAACATAACTTTAACTTTTATATTACGTCATATAATTCTACAGTACTTACAGTACCTGTTAAAAATCTAATTAATTATTCATGAACAGAAAATATTGAGAAATCATTTCTTTTTATTCGAGCTGTTTTTATCACCATCCTTTCATTCAAAATATCATATTCAGCCTTTACATGGACCTTTAAATGAGTTTCACCCTAAAACGATCTTGCATTGGTTATCAAAATGACAAGAAGCGCTGGGAACGAGTTTGCGTAATATTGTCAGAATTTTGTCTTTTCGACATAGATTAGACGTCAAATACCACTAGGAATGCTCTTCTTGGATCTATTCTTCTTGTGATTTAGATTATCTTCAAATTTTTATGCTATAATATAATAAGACCGCCCTACCGGCACGTTGATGTTTTTTTCAACGTAGTAAAAAGATGTTGTTTTGACGTTCTGACATCCAAGCAAGGTCTGTTTGTACTATGTGGTAAAAAAATGCCACGTGCCGGAACAGTACTATGTTATGAATTTTCCGCACGCTATATTTTGCTACTACCTATGGTCAGAATAAAATTGAAAACACTATAATAAACACCTTTATGTCAAGATTGAAGCGCGTAGAAGAAAGAAAATTTATGCATTTTTTCCATTCGGTATATTAAATCAAATGCTAGCATACAGTATATTAACAAAAAAATTGTCTTTAACCATTAAAGAATCCAATAAATGTATTTATAAAGTATGACTATGTCCGATATTTAATATTTTTGTATTTCTTTGGCATGCTCTGCAAAGGTCTAGGTTACCTTAATGAGACATTCTTCCCTTTTTGCTTTCAACTTGTTCTCTTCTTCTTTTCTTCACTGTGTGTGTTCCTCATTGCTATCACAGCTCGCCATGTTGTACTGATAAGATAGGATCAGATAAAGACTGAAAAAGGCTGCTAATAATAAATCTGGTGCTGGCTTATATAATATAAAGTAATAATTAAACTAAGAAGGGGGCTATAAACAACAAGTTGTTTATTATTTCAGTGTCTAAAGAAAGATATCAACAGTGAATTAAAATATTATAAAATAACTTTCACATGTCCACAAAGGAGGGAAAACATTTTTAGTCGAGAAGCTCAACAAACAGTATTTATTGCGCAACAAAAATATTTGCTGCAGAAGAATTAGTTCGCAGCATACTACCGAGCAAACGAAACATGTTCGCAGTTAACAATTGCGAAAAAAAATTCAACAAATCAGACTTTATATTACTTTAAACTATGATATCCATTTCTTAGCTAACAGAATTGAACAAACTAGTCAGTTGTAGTTTGATATTTATTTATTTTAGTCCCTCTCCCCTTATTCACCATATTAGCACTCCTCCTGACACCAATTCCTCTAGTAAATGCCCAATAAAATACGTCGACAAAGTCCCCTTAAATTTAGTGTCCACACATAAAAACCAAAATAAGTTAAATTATCACTCTCCTCTGCAGAGCCTTATGCACTGCAACAAAAGCACAAAAAATCGTCAGTATAATGCTAAAAAAAAAAAAGAAGCATAATTTGACAATGGTTGAAGTGCCTTCTTAGGGCGCTGCTCTCGTCCTCTTCTTTTTGCCATTCCGCGTGCCCAGCCTCTATGGAGGAGAGTGTTAAAATATAAATTGTTTGATATAATATTTTGGCTGCAAACGTTTTTCCTCTACTGTATTCAGTTACCATTTTTTCTCATTTTTAATGCCAAAGGTCCAAAGTATGTCTTTATTAGTCTTCTTAGCCATATATTTCTAGTATTTTATTTTTCCGGCTCTGAAGGGTAAATTGGACAAAATTGTAACAAAGTAAAGTAACAGGCAGGCTAAAACAGGTGGAGAGATATTTTCCGGTTTCTTCCTCTGTCTTACAGCAATTTTTCCTCGGTTCTTTAGCTAGCAATCTAAATAAGCGGGAGTTTTTATCCCGGGGTTCTTTTTTTCCGGTTCTTTTAGCCTTTGATTACTAAAAAAACATAAAAATTCCAGGCTAAAAGAGTCGGAAGATTTTCCCCGGCTCTTTAGACACTGCATTATTATTTTGACAACAAAAATATGAAAATGGAAAAGGAGATTAACTATATATCCAAACAGATGAGATTTGTTGTAGAAATTTATGGCATTCAAAGATGAATGTATATATAGCTTACATAACTTCATCAACACTGAACATTTCAGTCAACCAAAACACCATTCATTTATTCTAGGGGCCTCTTCCAAAAACTATATGTGTGCGCGTGGTGGTGGGTGATGATATTATATGATAACTAGCTACACAGTACACAGAGACAGGTGCTGACAATGTTTATGTTCCTAAAGATACAAAGTTCCAGAAAAATCTTTACTAATTATGCTTGTATGCATTGCTTTATATATTTTTCTGTTTATCTACCTATTTTTACCTTCCTATCATCTTCAGATCTTCCTACTTCCTAGTCTCGTAGTACAGTTCGTGTGGTTTCGTTTGTTATTACTCTTTCCCCGATAGAAACCCGTTTTATTCCGATATTATTGTCCTTGTGTAATTTTGACACGAATAAGTACGGATTTTATTATTATTATTATTACTAGCTATTAGTTGCAGTTGCACTTTCGTTTATAATGACGGAAAATGTACAAAAATCAGACCGTTTAGTAAGATTTTTGTGACAACAATGCAAATTAAAATAGCATTTTAGACATTTTTTCTCTAAAAAAGTTACCTATTCGAAAAATGTGAATATTCTTTGAAATTTTGCAGCTGGCTGAATTTCTATCTGTTAAATGAATTATTTACACACACTCAGTACACTGAACACATCCTGAAAGTTTCAACCCAATAACTTAATGCAATCTTGTGCAATGTTGTCACAAAAATCTTACTTAAACAGTTTGATTTTTGTACATTTTCAACGAGATTTAGGAATGTCGAGAAAGAATGGGTGACTTCTTCAATCCAAAGGTTGATTGGAAAGGAAGAAAGCAAAACATTAAAGATTGTAACTGGAACCTTAAATTCCAATGTCTACAACCACACCAGATGCTAGAAACATTCAGAACATTTAATTCTATTTGTGAAAATATATGTGAGGAATATGTTCCCAAAAAGTCTCTAACTTTCTCAAAAGACTGTAAACCGCCACGAGAAAGAAAACTCTTAATACGACGGAGAAGAAAAGTAAATAACCAATTACGTTCTAATCTTAAAGCAAATCGTAGATTAAAACTAAGAAATGAACTTATAGAAATTGAAAAACAATTACAACTATCTTACAGAAAAGCAAGGAACATAAAGCAGCACAAGCTATTAAAGAAAATCCAAATAATTTTTCAATTATGCAAAAGGTTTTAGTAAGGTTAAGACTACAATAGGACCACTTGTTCAAGAAAATGAAGAATACACTTCAGACCATCTCCATGTTCAGACGCTCTTAAGATGGCTGAGACACTTGCAAAACAATACTCAAGCCAAAGGGAAAACTTCCCACTGCTAACAATTTATTTCCAGACACCGAGCCAGGCCCAACAACTGTATCGGACCTCATCTTCGGAAAAAGGACATGATTGATGTAATAAATGAAATGTCACAAACAGCAGCTCCTAAAACCAGATGGTTTTCTAGCTATTTTTCTCAAACGGTGTAAAGACTTACTTGCGAAACCACTTGTCCTACTATGAAGAACCTTCTTGTACCTGGGTGTTACACCAACGCAACTTAAAAGAGGTCATGTTATCCCTATTCACAAAGGTGGAAGTAATGACTCTCCAGAAAATTATCTTCCAGTAGCCCTCACATCACATATTGTTAAGCTGTTTGAAAAGATTGTGCGAAAGAATATTGTTACCTTCATGGATAGTGATAGTAAATGGTGCTGATTGGAGACATTGATGAATTCATAAAAAACTATTTTTTATCCAGCTTTGCAGATAACACAAGAGTTGCAAAGGGTATAAATAATGTGGCTGACACATTTGAACTGCAAACAGACTTAAATAATGTGTATTTATGGGCAGAGAAAAAGAACATGACAATGATGGTAAGTTTGAATTACTAAGATATGGCGAAGACGACTGTACAGAATATCTATCTATCAAACACAGAGGAATCCATTGTAGATAAATGCATGTGAAAGATCTTGGGTGTACTTATGAGTAATAATGCAAATTTCAAAGAACACATAAACCAAGTCACCCAATCAACAAGTCCACTTGCCTCTTGGATCCTCAGAACGTTTAAATCAAGGGACAAAGAAGTGATGCCAACACTTTGGAAGTCACTTGTAATGTCAATCTTTGATTATTGTTCCCAGCTCTATAGCCCGTATAAGGTTGGGGAGATCCAGAAATTTGAAATGGTCCAGAAAAGTTTTGTTAGAAAAATTAATGAAAGATATAGTATAGCATATTGGGAACAACTCCAAAGATTAAATCTTTACTCATTAGAGAAAAGAAGGGAACGCTACCGGATCATATACATATAGACAATTCTGGAAGATGTAGTTCCAAACTCCCCAGAACATGATGGTATCATTGAAGTGCAAGTTTGAGATAGACGTAGACGTACATGCTTCCAACTTGCATTACAAAGAGGTCCATACCAAGAACTCCGAAATGCTAGCCTTAAAGTACAAGGCGTAAAATTATTTAATATAATTCCTAAGTACTTAAAGAATCTGACTGGCTGCCGCAAAGATAAATTAAAACATTTACTTGATAAAGTTTTGAGGCAGGTTCCAGATGAACCGCAAATACCAGACTATGCAGATTGTAGAAGAGCTGAAACGAATAGTCTGAATATGGTTAAACTTGTGACGCATAGAGATACTGCTGAAAATTATTCTTCCATGCAGGCATTATCTCTTGCAACAACATGGTGAAAATTTGAAAATTTTGGCCAAGATGAATAAAGATCATCTGAAGCTAACCAAAGTAAGACGATGTTTGACACAGCAAGTGATGATAGTAATCGTTGAGAAGCTCCCCCCTCCCATATGTGACAACAATGTTCCATGATTAGATGAATTTGGCTTTTGTAGAGATAGACAATTATTAAACTTGAGGAAAGATATTTACGTAAACGATAAAAAACCCAACCATCTTTGAGGCATTATTAGCAATTGAGGCGATGTAGTCTCCCCACTTTAAGTCATCAGTAAGCTTTAAGCCAAGTAGAAGATTCAGAGATCCAGTTGGTTCCATTTATAGAGATTGCGGGAAAAGAGGAAAATATATGATGATGAAAGGAGGCGAGTTTGGTTTTCGCTGCGTTAAATGAAACAAGCCACTCTCACCCCATTCAACAACAGCTGAAAGGTCAGAAGTTAGATTGGTTGTTGCAGTGTCAATATTTTTAATTGAGGATGTAGTAGAATAAATAGTGGAGTCATCTGCAAATTTGTCAATTAGGGATAAGGATATCATCAGGAAGATCATTTATGAAAATAAGAAATAAAGTTGTCCCAAGCACAGAGCCCTGAGGAACGTCAGCATTCAACTCATAAGAGACTGAAGGTTGCCTATCTAGGACAAACTTTATTTTGCGATTGGAAAGGAATGATTTGATAACAGAAATAAGTTTAAAAACATGTCAAAGTTAAAACATATTAAATAAACAACAGAAAAAAGGACAATTTGTTTGACAACGTTTCGGATGTTCATACACCCATTTTCAAGGAATATTTTATGATTTATAAATTTGTTACAAGAATTACACACTACAAAAATATAACAATTTGTAGTCATGACCATAAATATAAAGGTACAGATTTTATATTGCTATTTAATGAGGGACCATCTCGCATTATTCTTTTTATTTCCAATATGTGACGTTTTGTCCCATGGGCCAAAATACTGAAATCATCAAACGACGGTCGATAATTACAGTAAAATAAATGGTCGCGGATACCAGACGGTTTTAAAGACAAAGAAACCTTGCCTGTCAAATGGGACACGCCTATGTGCTCACTTATTCTAACCTTCAAGTGTCGATACGTCTCACCATAATATATAGTATTGCAGCCATTAAACTTCTTATAATCATAAATAACGCCAGACACGAGGTCTCTTGGGATCTGATCTTTGAATTTGAATAAATTGTTGAGTCTTTGTTGTGTTCTAAAATACATCAATTTTACAGGAATTCACGGAAGGTCTTTGGGAGTTAATGAGATAAGACCAAGAAAAGGTAATACGATGAGAAGCATTTTCTTTTCTACAGTACAAATAACACGTTTAAAAATATGGATAGAGTCTGTAAACCTCTTAACACATTTATCAATGAAGTTAGAAGGGTAGCTATTCTTTCAAAATATGTCTTTAAGTTTGTAAATTTTAAGATGAAAAGAAGATCAATTAGAACAAATTGTGTATATCAAATGTGTATATCATACTAAATTTGTAAGTCTCAGGTAAGAAGCTATCAAAATGGATATATACTCCACTAAATCTAGGTTTTCTGCAAATAGACGTAACAAACTCACCTTTCTTTCTGATAATCTTGATATCAAGAAATGATATGGTGTTCTCAATTTCTTTTTCATGGGTGAATTTTATGTTAGGATGACAGCTATTCATATAATCTTGAAACGGTGTCAAGTGATTAGGAGATGAGAAGAGAACATAGATGTCCATCAGCATATCTTTTGTAATAGACTGGTTTAAAATTAATAGGACAGTTGTTATAAGCCAAATGTTTTCATAATAACATAAAAAAAAGTTCGCAAGAGTGGGAGAGTGAGGAGAGCCCACAGCTACACCATCGATTTATTTGTAGAGTGTACCATTAAAGAAAAAATATGATTTACATGTAGCTTGTTCTAATAACTTCTTCAATTTAGGTTTTTAGAGACCATCTACTTTATCACAATTTTCAAACAGTAAATTAGTACAAAGGTCAATCGTTTCAACAAGTGGAATAATAAGGCTTCCACATCAAGACTAGCCATAAACAACATGCTGTCCGGCTTAACAATATCACTAGCTAAGGTAAAGGAATCCTTAACTGTATATTTTGAGTAATAGGTGATAATAATGGTACAAGATATTGAGCAAGCTTTAAAGTTGGAGTTCCGATTTTACTTGGGAAGTAGACTGATAGGGCGAAATGCAGTTGGGTCGGAGTAAAAACCAGAGTTTTTAAAAACAGGACAAACAGATGAATTTTTCCAAGAATTTGGGAAGCAAAACTCTTTGATACATTTGTTAAATAACTTTGAAAGAATGGAAGCCAGTTCAGGTGCAATGTTTATGAGTACCTCTACCGGGATCTCATCTGGACCAACTGCCTTGGAAAGTTGTAGTTTTGAAGTAAACTTTAATACATCAGATGGGGTTGTCTTAACATTTCCAATGTTAGCATCTGTCCGTGGCGGAAATTCCCGTACTGGTGATCATTATATCATCTAAAGTAGAATTTATTGAAGTTTTCGGCAAACAATTGAGCCATTTCAGGACCATTTGCAAGAGTGGGTATGGATGAGTTTCCCCGACTTATCACACGATTTGTGATTCTCCGGAATTTACTGGAACCTAAGTTGTCCGCCTTTATACGCAATTTAATCATGTTTGAATACTGATCTTTTGGTTGCTTGCGGTTCGATAGTCAGATTTGGTGACAGGGATGGATTTTTGTGGTAGCGGTGAAAATAATGACTTCAATAGCAATAGCTGCAGCACAGCCAGGAAAAAACCAAGGCTGTGAGTGTGGTTTTTGTTGGAACTTTTTGTGGGAAATGAAAATATCGATATCATTTGTGATCCACTCAGGAATTAAGATGGTACACTTTGACGCGCGATATTTCTTCGCACAGTCGTTAGTTAGCCACATACCATGTTCAATTCTTCCAGATCTTACGCACATGGTCTGTTTTCTTCTGTTGTTAATGTAATACATTGACGTCAGAATTCATCAACACAAAACGCGTTGATAGATGGCAATTTATGCAACAGAAAAATTATTATTTCCTTTTCGTAGTAGCTTTGGTGCCATTATTAATTATAATATCGCAGTGATAGCGTCTTAACTGTGGACTTTGAACAAGTTTTTGCCCACTGAATACATTTTAAACCTAAATCTTTATTGTGAAATATACTTCGCCAAAATACTCATTGAAAGTATTTTCAATGTTATTCCGAAACAATAAGCACTTGTATGTAAGAAAATAATTTAAAAATATACTTCATTTTCTCTTGAATTTATCCATAACCTTTCGTCTTCCTTCTTTGCGTTTGCGCAAGTTCTGATTACATTTACCGCTTGGCGAATGAATTTCTTTGCGGATCAGACAAGTTGAAATTAATAACTTATACCAAGGATATTTAATACCCTTGCTTATACTGTTTGTTTAAACATATATCAAATGTTGGTGGTTGTTCACTCTCCTACGCAGAGGCAGGCGCGTGGTAAGGCGAAAAGGCGGGGACGAGGGCAGCGCCTACTTCACCTTTGTGAAATTTTGCTTTTTTTTATTTTTCGGCACCCCACTACAAATAGTGTGTTTTTTTGCTTTCGTTAGGCTTTGCGGAGGAGAGTGGTGGGTGGTTGTTAATTAAAAGTTATACTAACTTGTAGAGACAACAAATATTGTGAGATCTTGTACAACTAAAACGTCGCTTATTGTTTATGGAGGTATATGACAGATAATAATCCTTTCCAGATCTCAGCCTAAAGACATTCTTATTTCTTTCTTAATTTCTGGATGTTCTGAGCCTCAGTTTCTTATAAAGTACATCGATTTTTCGAATTCCCCGATTTTCGACTGTTTGGTCCTTTCAAACAAAAACAGCGTGTTTAAGAACGGAAACAAAAACACACAATCCTTTAAAATTTATTTTTCTTTTGAAACAAATTTATCGAGTACATTTTTTTTTTTAGTTTCTCTACAAAAAGTATTTTCTTCCACAAAAATCCAGAACTATTCTTAGATCTCGATTTTTCGAACTAATCTTTCGGTCCTTGAGAATTCGAAAAATCGGGATTGTACTGTATCTGTTGCATAAATGTGTACATATAAAGCTTCAGAAGAAAACCCCCGAAAACAAGCCCCCTCCCCACCTTGTATAAGTAGCCCGTTACTCTCATAATCATGGCACTATTATACAGTCGCAAGTTACTTGTACACATGGGAGGGGCTTGTTTTGGGAGTCTGAACGGGCTTATTTTACAGGGGTATGTGGTGAACGTATATTACACGGCGCAGACAAAAATACCCTAACCCTTGACTTTTAATCTATGCTAAAAGGTAAAACATTTACCCAAATTTAGTTTATTTAGTTACAAAAACAATTCCCAGAAACGGCCAATATTTTGCAAAACCAAGGATTTTCTTATATTTCCTTTTTATGACATAAAATTTGTGCTAAACACTACAAAAAGCAATAAATTACATAAATATCTCTATAATCCAATTTTATAAAAAAATCAACTGATATTTGGGGCGTTATAAGCCAAACTAGAAACCCCTGGGTTTAAAAAATCACACATTTAGCACTTAAGCATGAACTAGTCGCATCCTTGCGTGAATAATGTCGCTTTCAATGCGTACCGGACTGTCATAAAGTCGTTTATACAACCATTTCAATTTAAGTTATAGCCTGTTCCACATCGCGTTTTATCTGTGATGAGATGAAGAGGCTAAATCTAGCGCTCTCTCCTTCGCGCTAAAAAGCCAATAGGACTTAATTTAAAGAGAATACTAAATAAAATCCCTGCGGTGGAGATCCCTAGTCTTATTCAAACGATGATTGATTTGGGATAATAAATGTATTGTTTATATGATCTTGTTTCATTCAATTGTTTGCGTATTAAACATACATAATATAATAGATCAGATTTTCTTGCAAAAAAATGTTTATCATTTGATGAATAATTATTTGCTATGAAGGCGAAAAGTGTAAAAAAAAACATTTTAAAAACATGCGATTTTATTTCCAGAATTAAACTTAAAAGTATACTTGCGTGTTAAAAACAGTAAGAACACACAAATGCAAAAATCATAGCATTGATTATTGTAAAGCAGTCACCACGGTAAACCGATAATTGTACTGAATGTATGAAGTAAATATCGATAGATCTGAACTCAAAAATTATAAAAAATACATATTCAAATAATCTAGTTCAGAACTGCCGTTCCGGGACAGTCCTATGATCTGTGTTAAGACTGAACAGGCTATGATGCACTGAGCAAATCTGACAGAGAAAGTATACGAGAACTTTGAATGTTTGTTTATGACAAGAGATGGAATAACAACAACAACAACAAAAGGATAAGTAATAAAGGTAGCTAGACGCATTGGACTATTTTTACTTCATTGCCTTTGCTAACTTGAGCAGGAAAATGTTTACTTTATTCTTACTTCAATTAGAAGAAAGATCTGTAGCTTTTTAAGATATAGCACATACCTTTTTTATTATAGCTAGGTGAAAGGTTTTACTGTCAGCTAGCTAGATATCTCTCTCCTTGGACATGATCAAAGTACACAATAATGGAAGCATGCACAGTGTGAAAAACTACTGAATACGAAGAGTCTGTATAGCTACGTATCCTGACTGCGTATTGTCTTCCGTATTCGGTAGTCTTTCCCGCCGTCTAAACCGGGCGAAAGGCCGACATATTCCGATCAAAGAGCGCTAAGCGCACTCAGATTTTGATTTTGGGTAAAGTCTCTCATCAAAAGTTTTTCAAAAACTGACACGCCGCGAACGAAGGATATTCCAATAACTCTCACTACTCCGTATGTGTGATTTAAAAAGTCAATTTTAAAAAAATACTCGCCCATACTTTTTGCAAACCAAAATTACTCACTTTTTGTATTAAAACCGTAACTAAATTATAAACGCTACCAGTTAGGGCATAATATGACTTGCTCGGCAAAAAGCAGTTTCTTCGTAATAATAACAAAATTAGTCTAAAATAGAAGAAAATAGAAGGAAAGCAAAAAGATAAAAACAAAAGGAATAAAAACACTGCGGTATGGACTGTTGAACTAAGTAGGGCTGTAACTGAAAATCGTAATAACAGTATTGACAGATGTGTGCAATATACTTTAAGTGATGTTTTCCGATGAAGTGACGTAGAGGCATTATTCTTGCTATGTCCTCAATTTCAGTATTTCTGTAGGTAAATATGTAGTTGGTCTCGTCATCTCCTTCTGGTGCTAGCTTCCTTGCCCATCATTTCACTATGTAGCTACCTCAATATTTGTGTCCAGCATCTTGCAAGCTTATTCATTTGCTTCACCAATACTGCCAATGAAAAACACGCTTGTGTGCCATATACCAGCCTTGATATAATGCAGGCTTCCAACAACTTCTTTTTCGTGCACATATTAATGTTTCTGTCACTAAGAACATTTCTCAAATCATGAAACTTTTCACAGTTCGAGAATGCACATATCAGTGAAACATCCTTTCTCCTTGTTTGTATGACCAAGATATACAAACTTGCGTACAATATCCGAAAGCATCTAACGGAGGTGTTCTTGAAAATAGGTGTTCTAAGGGGGTGTATTGGCTGGAGATTTGACCTCTGTTCTTGCGCTATTATTCCCCTCCTGGCTGGGGAAATGAGCTGTTCTAAGATGGTATCTCGTCAACTGGGAAATCCATGTGTTTTTGAGAAGCTCTGACTGGAAATATGAACTGTTCTGAGATGTGGTCCCTGCTTGTTCCAAATAGTTAGCTTGGGAAAAGAGGTGTTCAACTATACTGTTTCAGGGAAGTATTGCGTAGCTGGAAATATTAACTGTTCTTT
>JAULBZ010000158.1:0-38905 GCA_032360805.1 Neoturris breviconis
CTGTTGCCTGTGTCTTAAAATTTCGCTTGCGAACATAGTGGTACACCCACGCTTCGCAATCCTTAAATTACTGGTAAAACATTCATTTAAATATTCTCAACTGAAAAACTCAACTCGCCATTTTCAAAACAATTAAAGTGTTTATGCCTCACTCATTTCTGTATTATAGAATAGAAACATGGGTCATCAAGTTAAGACCACCAACCATATAGTGGTTATTTTATGCCAGCAGAGGCCAGGGCTTTCTTCGCCACTCTTCCGTGTTCGAAAAGGCAAGAAGCCCTGGGAACGAGGTTGGGTCATTTTCAGTATTTATGTTTTACTCTTAGTGTGTATTTGCTTGCCAAAATTCAAAAAATGTCTCATAATTTACGTGAGGGTGAGTGATTGTCTGGAAAAACAGATTTTGACGATTTCTTGCCAAAATATGCATTAATATTGATTTTTGCTTTTATGACGAGAAAAACAGTTTTCTTGAGTTTTTGGCCAGTTTTTCTCAAATCCAAATTTCAACATCTCAAATTCTCAGTATTACAAAAATCATTTTTTTTAAGAAAATAACCGAAAAATCTAGATTATTACCCCCAAAACGATAGAATAATCCAAAGTTCTCGAAAAAAATTGAATTATTTCTTCTGGACAACCCCCGGATTGCCGGAAAACGCGAATTATTTCATGCGTTTGGAGATTCAGGCAAAATTTGTGCAAAATTTCAGAATTTCAAATTAGGCAAAAAGAACGGCACGGAAAGTCCACGGGAAGTCTTAAGTCTACTCAATTGGTCTACTCAATTAATAAATCTCTAGGGACTTCTAGTAGTCATTTTCAGCGTTTATGTTTTACTTGTAGTGTGTATTGATTGCTAAAATTCAAAAAATATCTCATAATTTACGTGAGGGGTTGTAGCCAATGAAAAAACCGGGCAGCGACAGCTAGCCAATAAAAAGACTGGGAAGCGGTATCTAGCCAATGAAAAGGCTGGGAAGCGATATCTAGCTAATGAAAAGACTGGGAAGCTATTATGAGAATATTGTGAAGCAACCTCGTTACCAGCGCTTCTTAACTTTTTGGACCTTGGACCTTAGGATTAAGAAACCTCAACGAAGACATCTATTTGACGCCTGTCCTTTTAAAGCCTTGTCTGTCTGTTCTGTCGTCATAGTTACAGGTAGGATTGAGTTAAAGACCGGTTGAAAATACAAGACAAAACATACGAACGTTTTATAAAAGCAACTGAAGAGCTTGATCATCATTCAAATTGTTATTTTCTACCAGAATTTTGTTGTTTATATTATTAGTTGCTAAATTTTACTTGACAAACTTCTTGTGGAGAAATATTATTTGATCACGTGATAACTCAATAATAGGTGACCCATATCCAGTAGTCTTGTACCTTAAACAATCTTGCATTTGATTGGTTTCTTTGCACTAAAAAGTTTCTTACTGCAGGTATAGAAAAACGAAAAAGTGATCGACTAGTATTATCTGTTCTAAGTGAAAACATATATTTGAAGGGACCTTCGTTCAAACTCTGGTTGACATAAAGTCGCATAATCACCCTATTTTGTCAAAATTCTAGAATCTATATCAAGTTCACTATTGGCAATTGCTGATCACACCCTGAAAACTTCAGTATTTATAAATAACAGGAAGTGGGTCGAATAAGCAATTATTTTAGCTAAAACTAGCTACAACTTCATGTAATCATGCAAAAAAGCGATGAAATTTGACCAAACAATATGGCTTCCACACAGTTAGCGTAAAAAATACAAAACTTTGATCACTCGTATATTCGCTAATAGTTGTCTCTAAAGAATGAAATTTTCACAGTGTTACTGACATTAAAAGCTTACATGTTATTTATTTGGAATTGTGACCAAAGTAGGGTGATTGTGTGACTTGAATCAACAGCCAAAGAATGTATGTCGCAGAGATGGATAAAAAATGATTCATCTTTTTCAAGAAGCTCGTCAAATGTTAATTGGTAATCGTTGTAAACACGCCTAAGAGCTCTTTCGTAAAGTCGATTAATTTTATTATTATCTTTTTTATTGACATCCATATTACTGGACAGTAATTAAATTGAGATTCAATGAAACCCTTAAGGATCATTCTTTTTTCCTTAAAAGATAGGTATTGAGTTACTCTTGCCAAGGTACTTAATTTTCGGCCTGCTTTTAATGTAGAACATGGTTGTCAAATTTGCATGCACCTTCGGTTTTAACCCGTGCGGACGGGGTTCAAATCCCGCTGAAATTAGGAGTCATTGACTGACCGCATGCCGGCCAGGGGCAAGTTAGAGCAATACTTTCACGTATCTCTAGCGGTGAGTTAACTTAATTGACAGTCGGATAGGAGGAAAAACCGCTAACTGATGTGGATTCCCTGAGGACACTAAACTTCCGCTTGCTTACTTACTTACTAAGTTGGGAATCAATATTTACGTCCAAATGTTTTACGCTATTCTCACGAACACAGAAGAGCGGCGGAATGGCAAGAAGCCCTGGGAACGAGGTTGACTATTCTCTTCCATATCATTTGATTTTGTAATTTTACCCATGCTCATTTCCAGATAGGATCAAATGACATTTATCTGTATTAGGTTTCATGTAATTGTATTGAATCCTTTCTATTAATAAAGCATATTCTAACCTTCTTTATGTCTTTATCACAAACATAAGGTACCTTAGCTATCATCTGAAAATTGCAAAATTACATTATTTTAGAATGAAGAAAAGGAAATTTAAATGTATATTATAGTACTTTAGGAACTCCTTGCAATAATTTAATCCTAAAACACATAGCAATGATCTTAGTTCTTTACCAACGATTTGTTAAGTAAATCCATATTATCTTCAAAGCATATGATTTATAGTGTCAAAAAGCCAAATCATTTTGATCTAAGGACTAAAGGTTACCAGCAAAAACAACTCCATTATTTAAATTTCGAATCGAAATTGAATTCCGATAATAGTAATAATAAAAATGACGTCATGACAGCAAGTGGAAAGCTATGGAGGAGAAGTCGCGATAAATCCCGTATATATTGGCGGAAGAGCTTTTAGAGCATACTCAAATTCTCACTCATGCACCCTCATACTTCACCATCCACGATTTGGTGCTCTATGGAAAAATAAAAACTATTTCTCCCCCCTACAATAGTGCTGAGAATCATCTCGCGAACGGAACGATACTATTTTTACGACTTTTCCACACTTGCAGTGGGAAGTATATGCAATGAATACTTTTTTCACCATTATTCATACTGCTCAGCATCAAACCGACTTAGCATGAGTGACAACCTTTAAAGGAATTAGAGCTTTTTGTGTGTTGAAGCCTTTTCTATAACCACACAAAAATGAAGAAAGCAGTTTGTCAATGTACGGAAATAATTGAGTTCGCAAGATTCTTTGAAAAATCTTCATACATTTGGTAACATGCTAAGTGTGGACAACCCCGTTCCCAGGTAAAATGCTAATTGGAGTGCGAAATCATATTTTTTGGAGACTAGGCGTATATTGTTTTTCTTTAATCTCATTATTCCAGATTTACTTTAATGGTGACCGGAAATATAATCTTTTAACAATAACCCTTATGAATATATAGAAGTCCAGGTGGAACAGGCTGTTATTATTTGGTCGCCTTTGCACAGTTTACTATGCAATGTGATAATAAATGAATGAATAACTTCGACCTCATTTTCCGATGATCAAAAGATTAAAACATAGAATTGCTTGGAAACGAGATTGCATATAATAGACGTTGTTAAGTTATTCAAATTAATCTGACATAAAATGTGATAATTATTTTATACTTGACAACTTGGGATAACAATTATACCATGTAAATCATCTAAAAAAGGCGTTCGCAGAAATGCGTTAAGTAATAAGTTTTATGAGTCACGGCCTGTTCCCAGTGTCTTTCTGTGCGGAATATGACAGTCAACTTGATAAATAGCATAATAATAGATTTGATAATCGAACCACAATGGAAGGTTTAGGAATACATTTCTTGGAATAGTATCAAGAGTAAGATTATAAACATCTAAAGAGCCAACTCTCATATTAACCTAATATTTACGATAAACAAACAAAATTAAGGGAAGTTGGACAATTTTTTGGCTAGTGGGGACTTAGTTACTTTTGTCATCTCGCAGTTCTTGCGATAGTGACATAACGATACTTCTCCAACGAGTTAGATAGTTGCATATCAGCTAAAAGTTCTCGTCCATAAAGACCGATATCTACACAAATGATGTCTTATAGCGTAAGTGCTGGTCCTGATATCGAGCTATTGTTTTCCTTATTTTACAAAATGGTGTATGCGAACAATGGTGGATTCGTTTCATTCAGCATTCTGCAAAAATAAATTTAGAGTTGCCAATATTTCAACATATTTCGCCTTCCTATCGGCTTTCTTTTCTGCTGAATTCTACGCGAAAGTCAAAAGAAGATATCCCATTGGTACGCCACATGATGTGTGACGTCAGTTTCTACCAATAGAATACCTTTTAACTTCACACAGAATATTGCGTTTTGTACGTAGTAGCAGGCAGATCTATGTGAATTCGTTCACGCGAATTCTATATGAAGCCATCACATTGGACGAAAGTGACGTCACCTGGTGACAGGTGACGCCATCAAGATGATAAAAGCGAGCAAGATTTGAAACTTCTTCCTTCGATATAACTTTAAGGCGGATCTCCACTAGGCGAGTTTTTTCTAATGAAGCCATTGGTTGAAAATGACGTAACCTTTCGTTAGTTTTCTTATAAAAAAACAACGTGTTATCGTGTAAAACATTGGAAAAATGCGTCCATGGAATTGCGGTGAAAACGGATATGCTACAGGTTTTAAATTAATAGTATTGGGTTTTCCATGAGAATGAATGGAGATGGAAGTGATCGATATTCCGTGTGTTTAGCATCTTGCGTTTTTATCTAATTTTGAGACAGAATGAAAAACTGCAGAACACATCTCAGTTTACAGTCTGTGTGTCTAATATGTATAGAGTCAATACACAGTCCGTATATGTAAGTAAGTAATCGGAAGCTTTTTATTCTCAGGAAATCCACATCAGTTCCTCCCCTCCGACTGTCAACTAAGTTAATTCGCCGCTAGAGATACGTGAAAGCATTACTCTAACTTGTTCTAGGTCAGTATGCCATATATGGCAATACACAGTACATGTATGGCAATATACAGTCCATATGAAGACTGCGTAAATGCTGTGTAAATCATACAAAAATATAGGACTGCAGAAAAGAGTGATACATTAGCTATATTCGCTGGGACCGTATTGACCTATTTACAAATTCATGAAAAAGAGACGTTTGCTGTTCAAAGTAGAACTAATACAATAACTTATTTTTGTGCATGGCACAAGGTCTACACGGTCCCGGATAACCCGGTATATATGGACTTGATTTCAAGTCACCACTGTCATTCCAGTATGGACTTTATTCCTTATCTACTTTTATATAAGGCTGACATGCTTGGGAAAAAATCCAGAACGGGAGACAAAATGACGGTAAAAATGTAAGAGATTGCCCTGTCTGATTTCCCAATTATTCCGGATTCCCCCCCGGCTCTGCTGGATTTGACCTACAACATTGTCTACACTAACGACTAGGATTAGAAGAAATTTCGTACCTCATTTTAAGACTGTGAGTGTGAACGACTGACGAATTTTGCCCCATTCCCGAACTATGTTTGTTTATATATAACAATACACAGTTATTGGATTATTTCGAACCGTATTCGAAATTGTTTACGTCCGCGTCCGTCATTATGTATAAGTACCTTGCATAGTTCGCATACCACTAGGATTTAAACTTGTAAATGAAAAATATAAATGGTATCAATAATAACAAATGCCGAGTCAGATAAGAAATTGCATAGATTAAATTTGGGTGTTTGTTGACGTCACCGAATGAGTTATTTATGAAAAACTAAGAAACGATAAAGAAGGGAGACACACCAACAAACCTTGATTAAGGTACAATTTATTTTTTTTGAAACATTTGCTTACTGAAGACCATATGAAAGTTTATCTTGCTATTAACATATTCTCAAAGTTTTACTCCATAACGATGAATATTGGGAGAGATATAATCGATCGAAGTTGTAGAACATTATGTATTGTCTTATGTTCACTGTGTGGCAGCCATCTTCTTTGGCCAAACATTTTCCATTTTCAGAGAAAAGTATTACTGAATTTGAGACTTCCTGATGTTATTGGACTCTGAAATCTTCTGCGTATGATCGGTGTGTTTCACTTGTCAATTTGACATGGATTTAAAATTCTAGCTAAAACTTTTTAGCCGAACAGGTAGCAGAGGTAAATTAGAATAATGACGTTCTGAACTTTGTTTCCTTTTCTTTATACACACTTACCTTGCCTTGAGTCATCCTACTTCTTGTTGGATAGTATACCACCGACGACGTTCTTCCACCAGTTCCTCCAGAGTTCTCTGTCCCTCCTAGCTTTGAAAACGAGGCGCTGGTTTCTCTAGTTCCTCCAGAGTTCTCTGTCCCTCCTAGCTTTGAAAACGAGGCGCTGGTTGAAAACGAGGCGCTGGTTTCTCAAAGTAGAAACATTTGCAATGCAATATCTTTGTACAGTGATTTCAGTAAGGAAGGAAAGTTATTGAATTGCAACAAGTTTCTACTTTGTGCAACCAGCGCCTCGTTTTCATGTATCGGTGAAAAATTATATTGAATCTTTCGAGGTTCAGCAGGGTCAGGTTGGCCAGTTAGGTTCAGCAGGGTCAGGTTGGCCAGTTTCCGCAATTATTCATTATAAATCACCTCAATGCAGCAGGAGAAGCAGAAATTTCAGTCTTCTGTTATAATCTCGAATGAAAAGCACTGGAAAGTGTGCCTACATATCTGAATATACTCCAACTTCTGTCTGACGCACAGAATTGTATATAAATTTGAATCCGTAAAGCGTGAGTGAATGTCAACTATAAAAATTGTTTTATCTTCTACCTTGAAAGTGTAATGTCATAACTGAACTGTCTATAAATGACCAAGGGGATCAAAAAATTCCATTCCACTCAGGAAAAGCTTCTCAGCGATAAATTTGCCTCACGCATGAATATCCTAGGGACTAAAATAACTTTCCACCTCCAATTCCACTCCCAATTACAGTTAGTTTCTGATGAAACCAGACTCATCTCTATCTTTTACCTTTTTTACTTATTTGATCTTTATAAAGAATGTAAACGACATCAGATGGAATATGACGACAACTTTTTTGCGGTAGTATAGTTTCGATATAAGGATCGTAATTTACAATATTCAATTTTCCATTTTAAAGGCATTTTAATTGATTGGTTTCGCCTTGGTTTCGCTCATCGAGAAAAAAAAATATATGAGCTGCTGATAGCTGCTGACAGATATCTGATTAATGTTGTTGTCAGTGAAGAAACAATCTTTTCATAAAACAATGAAAACTAAGTGCTTGTTACTCAAGATAGAAGATGGAAGGCTGGAAGTCGCTGCACAAAAAGGAAGTTATTGCATTGTTACGAGTTCTATTCTGAGCAATAAACGCCTAGTTTTCATTGTTATATGAAAAGAGTCAACGTATCGAAGAAACCAATCTATTTCTCTTTGGCACTCTGTGTAATTTCATTTTTGTTAAATATAGTCTTAAACCTGTCACAAAAGTTGATTTTGGGACGAACTTTTGTAATGAGAGACAAACGTATAATTGTTTGTTGGATAATATATGACTATTTGTTTTATTGTTGTCATATCGTTTGCTTTCTAAGGCTCCTGAAGAGATATAGGAAGGGAGCAGAACTTTTTAGGATTTCGATAAAAGCAATTTTCATGTTTACAGTATCTTTGTTCGATAAGCTGATCTCCATCTTTGATGAGATTATTCAAATGAAGAATATTTACAATGTACCACATGGAGCGAAAGACTACCATGGAGTCGCATATTTATGGACTGCACATCGCAATATATGGGAAGATGTAGTCCTTATATGGTTGTACATATGGACTGCACATCGATACCAGAAATATACGGTCAAAATTTAAATTTTGCAAAATAAATTGCTGACGTCAGCATTTTTTCAGAAAAAATTACCATTTTTTACCTCATTTTTAATTGACTATATCTCAGGAACAAAATAAGATTCTGTTTCCACATTTAGAGTGTGAAATGATGTTTTACGTCCACATTAGCCTACTATAGCGCGTCAAAATTGACAAAATTTTCTTCAAAACTTTTACGGTCAACTTCAGTCGAAATTAGTATTTCTGTAAAATAGACACAATTATTTGACACTTAGTAAACCCTGCTTGGTCTTTTACTATCAAAATGAATGAAATAATCGATTATCTATAGTGCTATGAGGTGCCAGAGGTATCAAAATTAATAAAACTATTATTATCAAAAACAACTGTGGAGGAGAGCAATAAGAAGATTTCCTTAAGAAAAACTGTGGAGGAGAGCAATAAATAACTTATATGACATGGACCGACCAATTATGAAACAATAGATCATTCAATAAAATCTTATATCGACGGACAAAGGATATATGCGAAAATGATAGAAAATGTTCTATACACCTCTCTGGAGGAGAGTACTGGCACCACACTTTCTGCGCAATATTTTCAATTGTCACTACACCGAAATGTTCCTAGTAAAAAACATTTTAAAATTCCCCAGATCCCCCACCCCCTCCCACTCCCCTTCCCCATATGTAATAAGGTAAGGTGCGGATTTCCACTTGTCCTGTTTACATCGGGAACGGGGAAGGAAATAATAAATAAACGTGATTGGCTGCTTAGTTAATTATTCTTTTCTTCTTTTCTTTCCGTCATGAGACACAGGAAAAAGTTGAATTCAGTTGAATTCAGTGGGAAAACAGAACGAAATAGGATAAGGCTTGAGCCAATTTTAGCCAATTTTCAGCCAATTTTCCTTTTCTGTTCCTGTTGATACACTGAACAAGTGGAAATCCAGCTTTAGATGCCGCAGAAACAGAAACGAACCTTTCATTTTTATCGTTTGTAGTTTTTAGCGGTACTGATTGCCTCCTTTTAAGAAGCAAAAAAGAAACTTGAATCATAATGTTGCGAAAAAATAAAAAACTCAAAGTTTCTTATAAAACAAAATCACGTATATAACTTATTTGGCTTCTTTCTTACGATATTAAAGATTAGATCCTTCCTGAACACATGTCGACTTATCGTATATACACAGCTGAACACCTGTCGACTATTTTCTGGTATATTATTCCTGTAGTAATTCTCTTCTTTGAATAGAATATTGCTATCAAATAATAGGTTTTTGACAAAAAATTACGTCACTTAGTATCGTATAGACAGATCACGAGAAAAATATTAAAATTATATATATACACGTATTATTATTTTTACCACATCCATTACGAGAATAAACCTTTTTTAATTATGATTGGACATATATGTTCGTTTGGAAAGTACCATTTCTGATTATTAAAAACAACTCTAGTCTATATATGGGTGGATTTCGATTAGGTGGAAAATTCCGAGCAAAAACCAAAAGAAAACATTCCATTGGTAGAAAATCGACGTCACACGATGTGTGACGTCAATTTATACCAATGGAATGTCCTCTTTCGCTTGCTTTTGTACGGACTTTTCGGCTTAATCGAAATCCTGCATTTACGCGGCATCAGAACAACGTTAAAACAACTTCAAAACTACTTCGCGAAGTTGTTTCGACGTTAATCCGGCGTCGTGTGCCTACTGGGTCCACTAGGTAAAATGACGTCTATTCGACGTTTTTTATTGTGAATGACCAACTCTATTTGTTTTTAAATATTTATCTTGCTGTCAGCAAATTTTATTTCTGCACAAACTCATCTGCAACTCTTTGTTTTGCTGCAGAGAAAAAAGACTGGAAACGAAATTGGTAATTAATATGTTACAAATGACATCATTCTTGAAATATTTTAGCCACATGGTCTAACTTAGTTATATAAAGTTACACATCGAAAGACTACCGAATGCACGTTTCTTTATATGGCAATATATAGTCCATATATGGATTGTGTGTTTCTTTATTTGGCAATATATAGTCCATATATGGGTTGTGTGTTTCTTTATATGGCAATATATAGTCCATATATGGATTGTGTGTTTCTTTATATGGCAATATATGGTCCATATATGGGTTGTGTGTTTCTTTATATGGCAATATATAGCCCATATATGGATTGTGTGTTTCTTTATTTGGCAATATATAGCCCATATATGGAGATATCTAGAACGTTCTTTTTGTAGCTTCCACACAGTGTTGTTTATGTGTTTGAGAACAAACGACCTAGAACCTTTTCAATTGTGCATGCGACGTTTTTTCAACGTCATTTTGACGTCGCAACAATGTCTTTTCAACGTTGGAGATTAATGAAATATTGTATGTCGGCAGGTTATAAGGTAGCACTGATCTCTAGATAGTTGAGTTCGATCTACCTCAAGTAAGACCTGATTTTATTATTAATGAATTATCTAAAAAGTATCATAGTCTCAAGAAAGTGACTATGAAAGTATGTAGTGATCTTATTGTTCATCAATTATTTTTTTCAGAGACGCTGATAATCAAACGAAAACAGAATAAGAGAGAGGATTTAGGAAGGCCGGTATCCGTGCCACTCTATTACATGTAAAAAAAAAATGAATTGGGAAGGTTCTTTATCCAAACCGGAACTACACTTGCAAATCTGCTTCTGTGAACAAAAGTTTTTGAAATATGAACAGACTTTATTTATAAACTCCCACGCTATCATATAGACATCTTTCAGCTATATTTAATAATTTATGTATACATTCTAACTCGGTAAAATTTATCAAAGATAGATTTAAAATATTAACCAATCATGTGTTTGGATTAATAATTAAAAACCAATTATAAACGTCTATTTTATAAAATTCCTAGAAATATTTTAAGAATTGTTAATCTTGTGATTTTTGTTTTGTGTATATTCCGAGAACAGAGGGGATGTCCCTGAGTCGAAGACATACGTATGTTCATTTAATATTTACAACAGAACATTATAAGAGGGCGAAACGAACGTTGGTCGAAACTAATATTAAACATAGGAAACCTTTATAAGGTATAGTATTTTCTCTCTGTTTTGTAAATAATTAACGAATTACGTCAGCATAATTACTCAAGAGGTATCTTTTTATTTTTTATCTGATATTAGCTCTGCTAGAAACACCAGAACGAATTAGAAGTTCTGCTAGAAACAGTGGAACCAATTAGAAAACCGCATTAGAAATCATAGAAACCTCATTATTATTGTCGACGATAAGTGTGCATCCATACATGGGAGTGTCATAACACTACAAGTATTTGCTATTTTACACACGCTGAGTTAGTTTATGCATGAACAGGAAGAAACACGTGGGTAATTCCAGGTACGCCTTCGTCTTGCGTTATTGCATAATCTATAGCATATTTCTTATCACCACAGTGGATTGGTACTCGAAATTCCCTTCACAGTGGGTGGAGGTGGGTGGAGGTTGGAGGAGGGTTGTAATACACTTTAAAGTGAAGTAAAAATCCTGTACCCATTAAAATCCTGTACCCGATCAGCATTGTGGAGAAAATATGTTTTGCCAGAAAATGTTCTTAAAAACCTCTTCACAGTGATGGAACGGCAGGCATTTTAGCCCTTGTAACATGCAACGTTATAAACATTATAGCAGATGAAAACTCACTCAGTATTTTGTTTTGTAGCAGCAGTCTGTAATGTAATCTCGTGATTAAAGATGCTATCCGTGGTCAAACGACAGTTAAATAGTGTTCAGTCAAAACTCTAATGTTAGTTAATTCTTGTTTGACCACACACTTTGTTTATTCATATGCTACCTGTATGATCATATTTATTTTGACAACAATCACAGCCAAGAAATATATATCTTAAAGATTAGTTGTATTTGGAGTTTCCCTTGTATTTGGAGTTTCCCTTTGTATTTGGAGTTTCTCTTGTATTTGGAACAAAAGAAATCTAGTGAACAAAAAATGTTCAAAGTCAGCAGCAAATACGCTCAACATTTGACGTTGTTCTAACGTCTTTATTGTCGACCGTGAACAAGTTGTTCTAACGTCTTTATTGTCGACTGTGAACAAGTTGTTCTAACGTCTTTATTGTCGACCGTGAACAAGTTGTTCTAACGTCTTTATTGTCGACTGTGAACAAGTTTTTGCGTACTGGGATAAAGTAATTTACATAGAAGAGTACTGAGTAAACGCTCTTGCATTGGATTGGTAGCTAGTTACGAAGTGACTTTATTTATTTATGTAGATTCATCATATATCATCTAAATTGAACATCACGATGCCATCTGAACGTCTTGGTTTACGTGCATGGATCGAAGAAAAGTTAGAAACACGCGAGTTTAAGAAAGTTTTACGCTGGTCCGATCACATCAAAGGACAATTTGAAATCTCATGGATACACGCATCAAGACATGGGTGGGTTGAAAATCAAGACGCAGCTTTATTTAAAGCATGGGCGATATATACTGGCAGATATCAAGAAGGTAGGACAAGTCTTGTATTTGATTGGATTGTCTTATCCAATGAACCAACCAATTGTAAGTTCGTTCCCTACTTTAAGTTTGGTTTTTCTACTGTATATAAGCAACTTAACTCAAACCCCAGCACTGGAAGTTACTTAAGTGTCTGAGTTTTAAAAGTTGCTCGGTAGTTTTAGTTCGTTACCACTTGATAATATACAGAACTTCAAAGCTTATAATTGCCATGCAACTGAGTTATGAAGACTAAAAACTCAGAGGTTAACTTTACACTAGAAAACAGAGGAACACAGTAGTATGAAACCCAAATGATCGAAATGCTAGATAATTAACAGATTTGGTTCTTATATATCTTTTCACAAATACATGGCTTCTTAAAGTAGAATTTGATGCAATGCATTAATTTCCTTTTTGTGCAGGAACTACATTTTAAGTTAAGAAGTTATTGCATTGCAACAAGTTCTATTTTAAGCATCCAACTCGTCGCGTTTTCAATACTCGTGATGAATATTATATATATTGTGTCTACTATATTTGTACTTTTATTACTTTATTTGGCCTCTTTTTGGTTTCTTATATTGCTAGTCAGGTGATAGTTTGCGAGTGTTAGTTTTTTATTTGAAAATGTATACTAGCAGCTGGCATCTTTGTTTATCTCTAATGTCTACCATTTTTAATTATGCATCACATGAGTACACTATGAACTGCTTCATATGTTTTCATGGGTGGATATAAAACGTTTTCTTTTGTTTACCAAGAATTAACCCTCCATCATGGGGGTCAAAATGTGATAAGACATACCAGAGTCAATGATTTTGAAACGATCACAATTTCATTGATGCTTCACTTCGAGGTGTAGCTTCCCAATACTAGTTGATACCCAGTGGACACGCAATATCTTATCAAAGTCAAAAAGACGTTGACGTCACGACGTTTTTTTAACTTTAATGAGCGTTACATGCCAACAGGATGCTGATCAGTTTCTTCTAATGATTTAGGTCAAGAACCAGAACCTAAGACATGGAAAGCAAACTTTCGTTGTGCAGTCAACGCTTCACAAGATATAAGTTTGGTAACAGGACGAGGTCAATGCAAAGGGAAGAACGCTCATCGTGTATACGCTTTCTCGAATAAAAGAAAAAGCAAAAAATATGGTAAGATATGACGTCAAAGATAGACCAAGCTTATTTCCAATCCCTTTTTTATTTTACTCAGACTGAGAGTCAAAAGGCGTTGAGCATAATCTTAAGAGAAAATCCAGTGAACAAAATGTGTTCAAAGTCCGTAGTAAAGACACTAGAACATGTTTGCTACTGACTTTGAACAAGACACTAAAACACCGTTTATTACTGACTTTGAACAAGACACTAAAACACCGTTTATTACTGACTTTGAACAAGACACTAGAACACCGTTTATTACTGACTTTGAAAAAGACACTAGAACACCGTTTACTACTGACTTTGAACAAGACACTAGAACATCGTTGACTTTGTGTATGTTCGATGTTTTAAACGTTTTATTTGTTACGTTTTGCTTATCCTACCTTTAAATTTAGCTCTCTAAAACAGCTCTGCTATGGAGAGCGTTTTGTCAATGAGCATTCAATGGATTGGTTTCTTCAATACAAAGTAACCAATCCATTGCTAGATCGTTGATTCTTCTGTTATTACTTCAGAGCCTTATGGAAAGTATGATATAGTTACGAGCTTATTTGTCACAAAGTAGCTAATCAATTTCAAGGAAGTGCTCTCCTCAGTACATTTCAAAACGTCCACAAATATCTCTGCCAATTGATAAAACTTTGGAAACTCATGGTATTCTACTTAAACATCTGCTGTTAGGGTCAATATTTTATTGGGAAAATAATTAAAAACAATCTGGGAAATTCTAAACTTACTAAAGATAATATGATTACTGTAGTTTCTTTATTCAGCTGTTATACAACCTCCTGATTTTTTAAATTTTCTTATATAAAACACCCTTTAATATTATTATTTAAGGGGGTCATATTAATAATATTGTTAATCTATGCATAGTCCTTTTAATAAAACAATGAAAACGAGGCGTGCTCGTTGCTCTAAAGTAGAACTTGTTGCAAGTAATAACTTTCTTTGTGTGCAGTGACCGTCAATCATTGCATGTTAACAAGTTCTACTTTGAGCAACGAGCGCGCCTCGTATTCATTGTTTTATGAAAAGGTACGAAAAGAATGTCTTGCTTAAAGTCCGCCTTGTTTACAGGGTATGTCTTGTTAACAGTTTCGTTAGCAACATTTTTTCAAATTAAAAGCCTGTAGCTATAGATAAATGACGTCACCAACGAATCCAACATTTCATTCAGCAAGTTGCACACTATGTTGAAAGTGTTGGATGAATCTTCGTGCCAAATGTTGGATGGTCATTTCGCTTCTCATCCGAAACTACCAACTATGGCCCTCGCAACGAATCGAACATTTCATACAACCCGTCTAACATTGCATATCGGATAAAATATTGGACGGTGTTGAATAGAAATGTTGGATAAATATGTTGGATGAGATCTTATTATTAGTTTAAAATTTGCATTCGACAATTTTTGTTTCATCCAACATCTAATTTGAACAAAATTTCGAATGTTTGGTGGTAGTCCGGATGAAATGTTTGGTGGTAGTCCGGATGAAAGGTTGAATGGGAAGCGCCTATCCACCGTTTTATTCAACACAGCCAACATGAGAAGCGCTGACAAAACAACATTGTAATTCATTCATTTAATTTTGTTATTTTCTTTTAGTTGCTAAAAGAAATCCAGGCTTGAAATTATCATGCATAAGTCACGTGAGTATGTTAACACTTCTTATATGGTCGAATACACCCCTTATATGGTCGAATACGTACACCCCTTCTTACTACATAGTACATATAACTCTTATGAAACGCCTTAAGTAGCTACTCTTAACTTGTTCACCAACCTGAAATTGTACGCACATATATTGCCACGATGAATAATACAACGAAACATAGAAAAGACTGGAAATCAAGTTGTTCTGAGAACTCTAAACTTTCTAATAAATGAAATGTTTTTGATAATATGTTCAATAGTGATCAATGAATCAATTAATTAAAATCCTTTCTCAGAAAAACCAAATTATGTCGTTTAGTTCTATTTGTCGATGAAAATAGTTTATATATCAAACCATCAAACTAAGCTAAGTAATGTTTTAATCTGTTCTTAGAACTAATCTTATATGAGAAATAGTCATCACCAATAGTTGTCAACAATTATGAAACACCAGACCTCATCAGCTAGGAATCAATAGGGCAAGAACTTGTTCAAAGTCCGCAGCAACGCTAGTAGGAAAGAAACGATGTTGTTCTTTACTGAGGACTTAGAACAAGTATTCAGTAGCTTTTCACAGTGCGACCGTATTTAGCGGAAACAAATGCAACACAAGTTTCTCGATCTCTTTTATACCTCGAATTATATCTTGCTCTTGTAATTTTCTTGTTTCTCTTATAAAATATTTAATGAGCGCCTCCCTCGGATGAGTGCCCTCGGAGTCCAAAGATTTTATGATAGTATAGAAAATACAAAAAGTACTAGAGACAATCACCATTAAAATGTTTTTGTCATAAGTAAAAAAGATATATATTTCGCAAAAATGTTGAAAAGCCCACTTTTTTACATTCCTTTCAACACTGTATGTTCCAATTCGATATTAAAAAAGAGAGTGAAAAACCGAATAGACTCATACACAAATACATAACAATGAGGTGCAGGCTGCACAAAAGAAAGTTATTGCGTTGCAACAAGTTTGTACTTTGAGCAACACCTCGGTTTCATGTATTTGTGAATAGCATTATGATGACCCTGGGTATATGCATAGATCTCCTGAACCGTACCCGTTCGTCTTTATAAATAGAAGCAAGGACTTAATAATTGAACGGTTCCAAGAAAAACAGTAGTATAGATGAATATGCTGATTACGACATGCAATAAAAAGTGTAAGATAACAAACTGGCAATGATCAATTGCAAGATCGTTCTCAGTCCTCTCCTTTATATGGTTTATGACGTGTGTCTAATTAACATTTTCATTATAATTATATGATTTCTTTGAAGTAATTAAGAAAGTTTGGAAATCTATTAATTACGAGAATGCCTTAATAAGTGAGAAATATAAACTTCACATAATCAGCACGGACGTAGGATCAACGTCGAATCATGACGTTACGACATGCAATGCTTAAATATCGAAACATGACATGTATTGTTTAATCGCCGAAACACGACGTTACGACACGTATTGTTTAAACGTCAAAATATGACGTTACGACATGCATTGTTTAAAAGGCGAATCGTAACGTTACGACGTGATTTGTTTAAACGTTGATGTGACGTCTAATGATTGACGAGATAAGGATTTACTGATGGTTTCGTTGAAAATAATATCACTCGTACAATCTCAGTGGGAAAAAACTTGTTCAAATTCTGCAGTCAAGATGCTACAGTAACGTTTTCAACGTCGTTTTAGCGTCTTTACTGCGGACTTTGAACAAGTTTTTTCCACTGAGATATAATTGAGCTTTTCTTCCTTTACGCTATTTCAAGTGTGATAACCTTCGGTTTAAACGAGATATATTTACTAAAATGCTAAATTAACGATCTTGAAAGTTATTGGTTTATTCGTGACTAAGCACCAATCATTGAATCTCTTATATTACGCACACATAGGTACCCCATGAAAAGAAAAGTTTAACCAAAGGAATTGAGGTTATTATTTCAGCTTTTCTTTAGAAATCATCGGATCAAGAAGAAAAAAACCTTTATGAACGACGTTATATCCCAAGACCAAGTCGGTCACGATGTCGAGTGAAAAAAGAAATCAAAGAAGACTATGACGATATAAAGAATGACTCGACACTAAATTTGAGCATTAAAGAAGAACCTTCATTCAAACCTGACTTATCGAGAGTAAAGATTGAAAAAGGTAACCGAATATTATGCTATATATCAACTTTCTATTGGTTAACATATGTATCCAGATGATCACAATGTACCCACATGAACATAATGTACCCAGTGAAATATTTTTAAATAATCTGACTTCGTTCTTAAGTCAGCGATGAAGAGCTGGAAACAAGGTTTGGCAGGCATAGACAAGATCACAGCTTACTTTCGTGGATACACAGATAGATGTTTGTTTTACTATACACATTTTTAATCAAAGGCACCAGAGGAGTAGAACGAGCTTATAAGAAATTCATATGTAGTATCTACAAAGGAGAGTGTCATCAACGAACTTATAATAAAGTTGAAGAAATAACCTGGGAGGAGGGGGTCTTGTAAGGACACTAAAGTTTACTTTTCCATGACTGGAATTTCTGTACACAAATATAAATCTGACACGAAAATAAACAACTAAATAAATAGAAAAATAGTCACAAAATCTCCTTACCGATGCTTCAAGCAAGGTCGTATTTTCTTGCTGTTTTCTTGCATAACTACTGCGATGGAGTGTAAAGTCCTTAGTTTTGAAGCCCACTCAAGCTTACTATTTGTCAATGTTTTCTTTTTCGATTGTGACTTGTAAGTATAACTTTAGATTAGAGAGCCAAATTACAAATTATCAAACCAAACAGAAAATTTCAAAAGAAATAAATATTAACGACAAATTGCTGAATCTCTCAATAGCGGACGCTTGTTCGTGGTCCTGATTGAATAGTTGAACCTCTCCAATAGCGGACGCTTGTTCGTGGTCCTGATTGAATAATTTCTTTTATTTTCCAGATGAAGAAACAAACGAATCAATATACGACAAGAAATTTATCGAGACGAAGTTATTCTCTTTTAAAGAACTGTTAGAAAAAATAAACCCGGTATGTGCAAAAATAAACTCGGTATGTACCAACCTCGTTCCCAGGGCTTCAAATGGCAAGAAGCCCTGGGAACGAGGTTGGGTATGTACAAATATAATCCCGGAATGCACAAAAGTAAACCCGATATGTACCAATATAATCCCGTATGTACAAAAATAAACCCGGGTTATGTACAAAACTTCTAGTTAGTGTATACAATGAAGTTGGTGTATTTGTGTCAAAAAGTGTCGACTAAGATGATTTCTCACATGATTTCAACCAATGGAATACCTTCATTTGGTTTTTACAGTGAATGTTTCGCTTCATGGAAATCAACCATTATTTTTAAGATTAGTATATAACATGGCAAATAATCACTGTGGAAAAGAGATATTTGAGCCTTACTTCAGGCTTTATAGTCTGAAACAATGCAAAAAAATCCCTCCTTCACAGTGATTATTTCAACCATTATAATGACTCCAAACAAAATGGTTGAACATGGAACCTGTTCTATACATCATAGGTTGCTCGCACAGCGTCTATAGCGCAGCCAACGACACCACCCATACCAAGTCTTCAAGGTTACCAGTGTTACAACGAATCAAACTTTTTGGAATACGATGACGAAGTATTTAAGCGATTAGCAGCAGAAATTACGGTAGCCGATAACGTAAAAAATGAATTCGATGATTTTGCTAATTTTTATTATCATGCTCAAAATGCTGATTCAGCATCTGATTCTGACACAGACATGCAAGAGGTAAGTAATAATATCTCCAGATATCTCAACCTCGTTTCCAGACCCTCTTTTCTCTTTCTTAAAAAAATCCCAAAATACAGTTATCTTTATTTTTAAATCGTTCTCCTCTCTCAAGGCCGATGCCACTACTAGAAGAGGGAGTACTTTTTTATCCTCCTCAGATCTCAATCTTTCACGTGACTTGTGATACGAACTTCAACCTACAATCAATGTCATAAATTATGGCAGAATTTGTGAATTTTGAAGAATAATATACACCACAAGTAAAGCGAATCCGTGGAAAACGACCAAGAGATTTACGGAGTAGAGCTTAGGATTTTAGGTCTTTTTGCAAATTCAACAAATTCTGTTGATTCTAACAGCCTAGTTCCGCTTATCTTACTAACAAAATTTTAAGGCTTATTTCCAAAGTTGAAATTCCGAATTTTGGCATGATTGTATTCATCTATTGATTCCCGAAACATGGCCGGAATTACTATACAGGGGAACAGGTAAGCAGCAGTTCCTGCTGGGATAAGGGTCAAAATGTTCACCTGAGCGTCGTATTGAACCGGTAACCTCCGGATCATAAGTCTGAATAAAAATCTTCCCCTTACAAAAGCTCTACCATAATTGAAATTAGCTTAAAAAAAGGTTTCGAGGGAACTTAATCAAAATAGTCTCTCTTCTCATTCTATACACTTAACAAAAGAAAACATCCAAAACTAGAAACCTTTTCAAAGATGTAAACACTGTCTGGGCAATTTTATGCAAAGAAATAAGTGAGAAAAAACTTGTGCAAAGTCAGCAGTAACGACACTAGAACAACGTCGAACGACGTGTTTTGGCGTTTTTACGGCGCACTTTGAACAGATTTTTACTTAGTGGAAAATTCGTATATGTATAATCGAACCGTTGTTATTTACTAGGCAAAGAATTCCGTGCGAAAACCAAAAGAAGACATCCCATTCGTAGTCATGATAGTCACGTGGCGTCAATTTCTACCAATATAACGTCTTCTTTTGACTTTCGCTCGAAATCCGTTCGTCGAATGGATATCAACTTTTACGTTTTTATTTATAGTTTTTTGATGATTCACGAAGTTATCGGAGTAGTTCAGGAAGTTCGATAACAAATGAAGAAGATGTAGTTCAAAACACTCATGATGATAACGGTATGCAAGAGTAAGAATGCGAATAAACAAATCAAGCGAAGCCCTAAAAATCTTGAAAATGCGGAATTTAAGAATGCGAATCACTCGAAAATCTTGAAGAATGCGGAAAATGCGAACTAGGTCCAAATTCGCATTCTTTAATTCCGCATTTTTTCTTCCGCATTTGTTTCTTCCCTTAACCCTTCATTAGTATGGTGTGGACACCCTGAATTTTTAAATTTTTGCTGTGAAAGTAACAATTATTGTTAAGAAGGTTATTTTCTTACATATTTTAAAAATCATCTGCACTATACTTTTGTGACTTTTTGTCCCCTTCTAATACCTACCCGTGAATTAACAAATTTCCGGGAGTACCCCACCATACTAACGAAGGGTTAAGATATTTGCAACTGGTTGATTCGATCAATGATAAGGTTGAACATAACACTCTCCATCATAGGGTTGATTCGTTCAATGACAAGTTTTTTTAACACACCACTCTCCATCATAGTTTTATATATATATACAAGCTGAATCACTAATAAAATTGAAACGAATAGCGTGTCAGCCGTGCCGTAAATTTCGATTTTGTCCGTTTTATCTTCCGATTTGCTTTGGTTATCTTACCTTACACCGACTATTCTCTAGTCTAAGCGTGTCGCTGCTTACAATTTTTCAATTTCTTGGGTAGCAATGGTGAAATTTATTTCTTAAAAAGTTCCCAGCCGGTAAAAACGTTCAAAGTCAGCAAAATAACGTCAGAACAACGTTCAAAGAACGTTGTTCTAACGTTATTTTTCTGACTTTGAACAGGTTTTTGTCGACTGGGTTAATGTCACTTTCGTATTACAACTTTAAGAATGATAAGTAGTAGAGAGTACCTACGCATCTCTGTTACTCTTTAAAGTCTGAGAATGAGGTTAAACAAATGATTTATACATGCACAATTCACTTGTAGAGATGTATAAAGCAAACCGTTATCCATACACAAATACGCTGAAATCATCAATAAACAATAAAATGACGTCACATGCTTGGAATGATCCATTTTTTGGAAGTGGAGCACAGCCTAATGACATGATTACAGCTTTAACACAAGTGCTTACACAAGAATTATTGTAGATTGTAGATTTCCTTCGAACAAACCAATCAATTACAAGCTTGTTTACAAAACACCTGAAATCTTAAGAATAATAACAAAGGTTCGCTCGTCCTGGGTATGAGGTTGAGCAATAAAGACATTGTGTAAAACTAAACCCGGGAATTCTTGATGGCATAAAAAAGTAAGAAGAAAGGGCTGATGAAGCATTCAACATTTTAATTCACTGAAACAGAAGAAACGTGTATATAGTTGTAAATATTTAGGATATATGAACAATCTTATTGGACACTTTGTAGTCACGTGATAACTAATCGAAATCTGATTGTCTGATTGGATCACATCTTGACCACGTGATACAGGCATAAAAATAGGCGTTTTGTAAAAGGCATCTGCAGAGAAGACATTCTCAGATCTTGTTGATCAAGATTGATGACCTAACACTCTTCTTCGCAGATGTTGTGACATGGTGTGAGTACACTTGAAGATAAGTGGGTGGACTCTCCTTTGGAGAATATACAATATAGAATCTGACATTCAAACTTTTTCTAGACAGAGACCCTATAGAGAGATGTAGAGGTTAAGCGAGTCAATCGAGAGGGTCAGACTAAAAAATGTGATCCTGAGGCCGCAAATTGAGAGAACCCTCTTAAGAAATACCAGCCTCGAAATTTTTTTCCATGTCGAACAAGTTAAAATTAGGTTGTAAATAACTGTAGGACATCGTCTGTGAAGAAGTGTTATGTTCATAAATATCTCCGTCGCATATGATGTCGGGAAGATGTCGCTCAGATCAGGTTGATCACGAATGGTGAAATATTTTGACAGAAAACTGTAAATACATATGTATATATATTTTTGTTGTATCAATTGAGAAATTTGAAAGATGGTTTCTTCAGACTATAGAACAAAAAACATTGTACATATTTTTATATGAAGAACATTTTTGAAGTTTTAAACTTATTGTTTTTCTTCTCAGACAATATCATCCTTTTTCTTAGCTGGTCCAACCGCCAAAGTAATTCCAGCGAAAGTTTCTTAGTAACGGTAACGAAGCAAGGGATTTGAAGATGAATAAGACGAGGTAGACTGCACAGGCAGCATTTTAAGGTTAAGAGCCTCCTCCCTCGAATTAGTTTTTATCCTTTAGAAGAACTTTCTCAAAAAAAATTCCCGAAAATATGTCTCTATTCTCCTTGAGGTCACCAGTGCCATTTTTTTTTTTTTGACTATTTTTAGGTTTTACGGCCAAAATGTTCATTACAGTTGGTACTAATAGCGTGCCAAATTTTGTGTTGTAATACTAACGCAATCCAGAGATCTCTAGAGGGGTGGGGAGATGCGGAAATCCGCCCTCCTCCCTAGCATTGAGGAGCCTCTAAAAAGCCTCGTGTTAATTTCCACCTCGTTCCCAGGCGTCAAGAGAGAAGATACACATTGCTTGTTCAAAGTTCGAGACGTTATCTTACCGTCTTTAGTGTGGACTCAGAACAGGTTTTTGTCCAGCAAGCGTAAGGTATCTCCAGTGGCATGCGCATTCACTTCCTTCCTAGAAGTCATATGTAGCTAACACGTGCCGCTATGGCATGTTTTATCGATTTTTGTTCAAAATCGATCGGTTGTTAGTCAACAAAGATCCCTGCAAGCATACGACGCCACACGTTCATTTTTATCGACGTTTATCCGACGTCGTATGGTTGATAAGATAAGAACGGCAATCGTAATTATTATTGATGAACCGTAAAGTTTAAGAAGCCATGTCCTCTTTGATAAGGAACAGAGATCTACAAGCAATCACATAAATATTTGAGACAAGGTAAAATTCAAGCAAAAATTCCGAATTTCCAATTAGATAAAAGGCCATATATTTTCGGTAGCAAACCTAAAGACACAAAAAATCGAATATGTTCTAAGAACCTGGGTACTAGGCTGCTATGAACAGCAGAATCCAAAACTTTAATTGTAGTTCTATTGCTTAAATGAGATAACCATCCCTCACCAATTATTGAGACCCATCATTAATAAGGTCAATATTAATATTTAAGGAGTTTCAAAAGTTAAGAACTAATGATCTGTGCTACCGTTATACCCTAAAGATTTGCATTAGGCAGGGGAAAAAGACATTCCATTAGTAGAAATTAACATCACAAAGCATGTGATGCCAATTTCTATCAATGGAATGTCTTCTTTCGGTTTTTCACCTTAACCTTGGATCGGGCTTTAAAGGGCTCTGAATAGACGGTGGGTGGGCACAAAGTGTCTTCTTTCCATAACCTTCTTTGATGGAGCCATGCTGTAGTGTTGAAACTTCCCAAAACGTTAGGTTAACACTTCATTAACATTTTAGCAAAATATATTTTTGATGACTTCATTATTCACGATGCCGTCATAACGGGAAAACAGGTGGTGCAGAAAAAAAATATATTTTAGGTTCATTTTTATCCAAAACTATAATTGTAGTACTATTGATTAAATGGTAGAACTTCTTAAGGCCGTTTTCCATTAGCGTAAATTTCCGCGCGGATTTCAAATGAAGACATTCCATTGGTAGAAATTGACGTGTCTTTTTCCCCTGCCTAATGCAATCTTTAGAGTATAACGGTAGCACAGATCATTAGTTCTTAACTTTTACCTTTGCGTGTAACATTCCTAGCCGAAAAGTGACGTCTCGACGTTAAAACGGCGTCTTTTTAACGTTGATAGGACGTCACGTAAGCACTGCGTTGTATTTTATATTTTAGTAAATTGGATCGTGTGAAATGGAAATGAAACAAAGGCAAATAATTATAACGTCCGTGTTGGCATGTATTTTTGCTATATCATCTATTCAATCGCATCGTAAGTTTTGTACCAGTGAACAAGCGAAGTCTATTTAACGTAAAAACGACGTCTAGAAATTTAACGTCTTTTCTACGTTAATTAGACGTTGGGTACTTGAATTAATCTTTTGAGAAATGTTCGAAATACCCAGTGAACAAAAACTTGTTTAAGTCCGCAGTTCGTTCTACGTTGTTCTAGCGTCTTTATTGCGGACTTTGAACAAGTTTTTAACAAGTGGGGACATTTTAGTAGTCACTGTTATTATGCTTTACCTAAAGGTTGAGTCCCACTAGGCAAAAACGTTCGCTGCGAAAGTTAAAAAAATCTAACAAATCTCTAAATGTAGGTAATATTGTCTATAACCTACGTTTTCAACATAAATGATGAAATGTTTAAAAATGTAGAAACTTTAATTATATTTTGTCTATACAAAAATACAGAAATTATTTATTTTATCAATTTCTTTATGAAGAAAGTGCAATTTAGAGTCTTTTCAGATATTTTTTATAAAAGCGCGGAATATGACGAATATTCCTACATATTTTAACATTTTATCATTTTTGCTATGAAAACTTGGGCTATAGACAAAATTGGCTACTCAAGACGCCTTTTTCATGATACTATAGGAATATAGGCAAAAATTATCTATATATAGTTCAGAGACTTCTCTCGAGGAAGCATCATGGTATCTCAGCCTTTTCCCTGACAGCAAAAATTACGGAATATAAGCCAGTAGTCCAAACATTATTTACGATTTGTTTTTTGAAATCCAAAATTTCAAGAAGATTAATTTCCCGTTCTTTGATATTCTTAATAATAGAGTATGGCGGCTTTAGTTTTAAGCTGGATTTCCATTAGCGGAAAATTCCGCGCGGAATCCAAAAGAAGACATTCCATTGGTGGAAATTGACGTCACACAAATGTCTTCATTAGGATTCCGCTATTGAAATTAAAACATAACATATATAGAGTTTTGGGTTCGTAGAAATATTTTGCATGTTCTTACTTGGAAAGGTGTACTTCCCCTGTGCTTATTGTGCATCCTGAAGATATCTATTGTTGTTGTATTTTTCTAGCGACATCATGTAATCCTAATCCGTGTTGCAATGGTGGTACATGTGTTACACCAAATGCTGGAAATGTGTTTTGTAATTGTGCGGTAAACTTTACTGGAGAATTATGCACAAGTATGTTTGTTTATATTAACTATAGAGACTATATCTTGGCATATAACATTTTGGCGAAGAAACTTCGTTAAATAAATTTTTGGTCAGATGTCTGGAATTTAGTCGTTTTAGATGAAAACGCGTGTGTTTAATATGCTTAAGATATTGGGCCTATTTTCAAAATCGAAAAATCATGTTGTTCCCAGTAGCCTAGCACCATGGATCTTGGAAAAAATTCGAATTTTGTTGTAGTTTTTCTAATCAATATTTACGAATTTTACTTTGTCTAAAATATTTGTGTTGGGACTTGTAGATTAAACAGAATTCAAGAAGCTAAGCAGAATTTTATTCCTTCTTTGTAACAGAGCCCTTGCATTCAACACTATTGTGATAATACTAAATGAACGAACTAGCAGAATATTCACAATAATTTGAATGAAAAACACGACTTTTTTTAAGACAATACATGTTCCGTAGACAACATTCTACATCATCAATTGTTATATATTAAAAATCTGTAACTACATTTTATTTTGAGTAATCCATACAGAGTAATTAAAAATGAGAAATCTCATAGACAAAAAATAAAAAAATATTTAAATTATATTTTTACAAAGGAGTGTATGTAATTCATCGTGACAACATTCGGTCGCATGTGATCACTAATTTTGCCCAAAATTTTGTCTGGACAAAATTGTTTGTAGGTATAATACAGTAAAACCAAGCGAGACGTCAAAACAGCTTCACGAAGAGATGTTTTATCCGTCGTCGTAATGTGAATTGTACAGAAACGAGTTGCAAACTAATATTTGTCTTCAAGAGTGCTATATCAGGAAGAATTTGGAAGGAATTTGACCGAGAAAGACACACGGCGTTGACGTTGACGTTGATCCGGCGTCGCGTGTTTATCAAGGAAAGAGTACTGAATAAATCTACTTCACGTGTCGTGTACTGTTATTTGTTCGGAATAAGAGCAAATAATCACTACGGAGGTGTGAGTTCTAAGCATAGCTTCAAGCTACAAAGTCTAAATTTATTCTCAAAATTTTCTTTCCACAGTGATTGTTTACTCTTATTTTGAACACTTATTAAATTGATTAATTTATTTATTCAAACTTTTAATGATATTAATTAATTTACCATTTTAGTTAACATACAACAACCACATATAACAAACCCGCAACCAACGACAACAACGCAATCAACAACTATTCAAACACATCGTAAGTTTTGTCCTAGTGGACAAGCGGTGTCTAATTAATGTCGGAAAGATGCTTTTTTGAAGTCTGGAAAGTTAAACGTCTTTTAGACGTTATTTAGACGTTAAGTGCTTGCACGAAGTATTTATTTGAAGTGATTCTATCTCTAGCCTGGGGACCAGTCCTTAAGTACAACCGAGAAGCAGCCTACTACTACGCCGTATTGGCTAAGGATTTGGGCTTAAGCAAACGAATATCTAGATAAATTGTCACCCAAAATAGTGTTGGGATGTTGATACAGTACTCTCTCGTTATAATGAACTACCAGTATAACGAACTAACCTTTGATTTTCAATATTTTATAACAACTCTTGGTATAAAGAATCTACAGTCAAGGTCATAAATTATGATAAAACTTAAGAGTAATATACACCACAAGTAAAACATAAATGCGGAAAACAACCATACGAAGTCCCTAGAGATATATAGAGATATATCGAGTTGACTTAAGATCTTAGATCTTACGATCTTAGGTCTTTTTACAACTTCGACAAATTCTCTTTATTCTATCAGTATAGTACCCAGGCCCTTGGAACAAATTCGAACTTTCGTTCCACTCACCATACTAGTAAAAATTTAAAGGCTTATTGTTAAAGTTGAAATTCTGAATTTTTGCACGAATTTCCCTTTTTATCACTTTTTATCACAATTGTAGTGTAACGGACTCAGATCCTGTTAAACAGAAAACCTCGCCAAATCGAACTTTTTTACAAGCATACTTACTTTTTTACAATCTAAATATTGTATTCATCTATTTGGTTTTTCGTTTGTTGGATAGAAACTTTTCTTTGAAATATTATCTATTTTGCCAACGAACCATTAAAAGTTGATTTTCATTAAGCAACAAATTCTTTGCGAAAGTCACAAGAAGACATTACATTGGTAGAAATTGACGTCACATATCATATGACGTCAATTTCTGCAAAAAGAATGACTTCTCTTGACTTTCGCAGCAATTGTTTTGCCCAATGGATATCAACCTTTATACCTTCATGGTGTTTTCAGAACATAAGCAAATCAATATCCATAATTTTGTTTTCGATATAGAAATCTCTCAATATATAGAACTTGTTTTGCGTCCCCTATAGAGTTATAACGAGAGTCTACTGTAGATAGTCTTATTATGATTTCACCTGAGAGATTGAAATCCTTAGTTTTTGAATTCTATGGATCTTACCCTAAGAAATGCTTCACCATTAAGTAACTTACTGCTGTTATCATACTGTAGTTATGGGAATCAGCTTCGCTCTGTTTTTTGTTTAGTTGTATTTTTTAGAATGTTATTGTTCCTATTGCTGATTAATTTCTGTTTCGCGGTTTTAGTAAAGAATTTTCCTAGTTTCATGAGTAGAAATGTATTTATTTTACCTGTGCTTCTATGGCTTCTTCGTCCTAAAGATAATTATTGTTGTTTCTTCTAGCAACATCATGTGATCCTAATCCGTGTAGTAATGGTGGTACGTGTCTTAGAAACAGTGATAATGTATTTTGTAATTGTCCGGTTAATTTCACTGGAACTTTATGCACCGGTATGTTTATATTAAATCACATGATGAATACAACGTGCGAGGGTCTATTTCGACCTTGATTCCACGGTGTACAGAGATAATTTGTAAATTAGTATTTGTCTCCAACCCTGCCGGCACTCGACGTCTAATCGACGTCTTTTTGAGAGCTTACTGCGAAGAATTTAGAAGAACGTTAACAACTTGACGCCAACATAAGGGACGTCGCTTAGATTGTGCACAACGAGGAAGACTATTGGGTAAATTGTTGGAGATCTATGTCTACGTGTACTGTCCACATATTTAACTGATTATTTATCTTAAGGACACCAATCATATCGTGTTTCCATAATTTAACGCCCGGGGCGTTAACTAACATTCTAAGTTAGCGTTTAATGTGGATGAGTGATAAAAAGACAAACGTTAATCAATGAGGTTACGTTAAAAAGAGAGGGGCGTTAACAATATATTTTAAAAGGGCATTAATTAGATAGGGGTGTTAAAAACTTGGAGCAAAATAGACAAAATACGGTACCTCATGGATGCTAACTGAGGTGACATTCTTTAAAGTCGAAAAATTCGCTGCGAAAGCCAAAAGAAGACATTCCATTGGTGTAATATGGCGGCACGTGATGCGTGACGTCAATTTCTACCAATGGAATGTCTTCCTTTAGCTTTCACGGGGAGATGTTTGCCGTAGAAATCCACTTTTACTGCAGCTTGTTCTTACTTAATCTACAAAATTGTTCTTGGAAATAAGTTGGATATGGTTTTTTTCCAGTGGGCAAAAACTTGTTCAAAGTCAGCAGTAAAGACGCTAAAACAACGTTTTTGTCCACTGGGTTCGTTGTTATTTTTTGCGAAGAAAATGCTTATTCTAACTTGAAATGTTATATTTGATTTATATTATAGTAAGTATATCAGAACCACATGTAACAGATCCAACAACAACGTCATCAACAACAACATCAATAACAACTACTATAGAACCAATCACTGCTTCAATATGTCCAACAATATCAATAGAAAAACCTTGTTATTGTTCTGCAGCATTAAGTGCAGGTGCAATTAAATTAGTTGCTGAACCTGTTATAAACTTGTTAATCAAGTTGGTAAAAGAAAAAATTGAAAAGGAAGCTAAAGACTTACTTAATAGTAAGTAAAGAAACAATTCAACTCCCTAAGTTTTTTATCCGATGCTGTGTGTCCATTGCGCAGGCGCTACTGAGCAGTTACCAAGTGCTGTTTCGTCTTTGATCCAAAGTTGTGTATTCAGTGAAATATACAATTTCTGAATTTCTATTGGGTGAGGTATTCTGCATGATCAGCATACTCCCAATAACAATGGACTAAACTTTATTATAGAACACGTGATATATCACATTTATCTTTAAGATTTGGATGTATCGAGTCTTTTTCTATGTAAAGGTCGTTTTTCACTTCAGAAATATTTTCTAGGAACGGAAAATGCGCACGCGTAGAAAGAAATTATATTAATTATTCATTAAGTAGAAATTGACATCACACGATCGTGCAATTATTGTGACCTCATCATGTTCCAAATTTGGTCATATACACTCCCCTTCAAAATTAATGTTACAGGGACTAAATAAAATGTATTTTGCTAGCACTATCCCAGGAAAAGTAACAACAAAATGACTATTAAATAATATTATCTATTCCTTTCCAAAGTTCGAAGTATAGCCAGTGCCTTGTTCAAAGTCAGCAGTAAAGACGTTAAAAACGTTGTTCTAGTGTCTTTACAGCTGACTTTGAACAAGCCTTCTGGTATACATCTTTTTGACTCATGACTATTCGCTTCCTGAGGCACACAAGACGTCGGATCATCATTGATACGTCAAAAGAACGTGGCAGTGTCATCTTGACGTTGTTTCGACCGTTTATGTGACGGCGTGTTCTTTCTAGTTCTCTTAAAATCTACATCAGCTATTTATACGTACTTTGAATTGATTATTATTATTGACACTAAGGAAACTTGCTGATTATGTTGCTTGGCAAAAACTTGTTCGAAGTTCGCAGTAAAGACGCTAGAACAACGTTTTCAACGTTGTTTTAGCGTCTTTACTGCTGACTTTGAACAAGGTATTACGCACTGGGTATATTTCATAACATAACTGAAGTGATAACAAATTATATAATGCTCAAGGTCAACCTCGCACCTAGAGCCTTTCCAAATAGGAAAAAACTGGAAATGAGGTTGTTCTCAAGTGCGTAATGAATTCTAACGAGAAATATGTAATATATAGATAAATATCACAGCAAGACAGTTTACCGAATACGGTCCCGACTGTGTATTACTATATATGGCAATACACAGTCTGAATATGGAGATATACGGGACAGTATTCGGTAGGCTTTTACGCTGTGTATAGAATGTAGTCGGAGTTATATCAGAGAGTCTGGTTTTACGGCCTGAAAAAATTGACTTTCTTACCGAATGCTCAAAGGTATTCTTCAAATTTCCTAACTTGCAAGACTGTTGTTGCACTTGTATACGTTTCGGAATATCACCATACGGGCTGTATGCTATCCCAGTGGGTAAACACTTGTTTAAAGTCCGCATCGATGGCCCTTGAACAACGTTGTTCTAGCGTCTTTACTGCGGACTTTGAACAAGTTTTTACCCACTGGAATAGCATACAGCCCGTACGGTGATATTTCGAAACGTATACAAGTGCAACAACAGTCTTGCAAGTTAGGAAATAGACTAGACTTAGACTTTCATCATGTGTATAAATCTTTCTTATATAGGTTGTGATGAGACAAAACTGAAAAATGCAATAACTGAAGCAGACATAAACATAGGAACAATATCTGATAGACTTGAAGAATTAAAAAAACAAAAGAAAGCTTTGCAAGATACAATTGAGTGTACCAATCCTGCAGGTAATGGGAACGAAACTGAAGGAGACCTACGCGAAAGAAAACAACAACTCTGGAACCTATATGATAACGTTGTGACATGGACTAACGCATTGAATAAATCAAAAAACGATATGGAGAAACATCGAAGAGAATTGTATAATCACTTAAAAGCATGCATGAAAAAAGGTACGTCTGAGACGCACAGTGTCAAGAAGATCTAACGAATATGGTCCCATATATGAACTGTGTGCTACCATACATTAATACACAATCCATATATGGGAATATACGAAACCTTATTCAGAAGTAATTCAGATCTGAAATGGTTGCACATGTTGTTTTGGTTGACACATGGATATGATAAATATAAAATATTCCAGAATGCAGTATGAGAATTCCACATGGTACCAAAAGGTGGATTTACACTAGGCGAAATAATTGTGTGTCAATTCCTGTCAATAGAATGTCTTCTTTTTTGCTTTGTGAATCAACCTTAATAGGTAAATCTTAGGTTCCATGCCGTGCACAGCGTAAAAGACTGCATGGCAATACAAAATCCGGATACGGCTATATGGATCCGTGTTCTGCAGTCAGGATTTTCACTTGAAAAAATAATACGCGTAATAATACGCGTAATGAAACACTTAAATTTGATTGACTTATACAGTATAACTATTTGGTAAGCACGTAACAACCGTAACGAAACAACCGTAATATAAAACTGGAAAAACGAAAAAAGGCATATTAACCAACGGACCAATCATATTGTTTATGTGCGTACGATACGTTACGCGTAGATTCTTTTTGAAGTGTAAATCCGGCATTTCACGATGTGGTACTGAGAGGTTCAATTGGCTTGCTTTGTACATGTCCGTACCTGATTCTTTAGCAATGTTTACACACTACGTTTACACACTAATCAGGCCGATTTGTGCTCGGTTATGACTCGGAAGAATCTTTATTCTTTCCGCAGTCTGATTTTCAGATTTACAGAATGGTAGACAAAATTGACCAGATTGATCTTAGCATGTAAACCTTTTAACTCTTTTGATGCTAACGACCTCCTGATGTTCCATATATTTTCATATTAATTTCCTTTTAAAATTAATAATTTAGGGGGTAAAATTTAACCCCACACAACCCCCCCCCCCCCCCCCTCCGCACCCCTGCATATATGAACGAGATATCAATAAGGCGTGACCATTACAATATTGTAAATACAGGTGACCATCATAACCCAGTGGGAAACAACTTGTACAAAGTTTGCAGTAAAGAAGGACTTTGCTCTAGCGTTTTACGGCGAACTTTGAACTAGCTTTTGTAAACTGGATAAAAGAGTTAATGAAGAAACTATTTGGATAACTATACTTATTTATGTACATAGGTTGGTGGTCAAAAACGTTTGGAAAGAAGCGTCGTTAGTGGTGAACAACACGAATTGACAATTGATTTAAATGTTAACGAATCAACGTTGTAGATGTTGGATATGTATATATTTTCAATTTACTTTATTCAGCATATTTAATAACAAATGTCTTAAAGAAACACTTTAGGAATATTTATTTTCCCGTCGACTTATTTTCACGGACTTTTTGGCGTTGACAAATTGTTACAAATTTTTGAATATTTCGCATAGACAAATTTTCGCAGATGCCATATTTTCCTATGCAATCGTTTTTGGAAGTAGTTTTTAATTATCTTTTATTCCCAATGACCGACTTTACGAAAAAATATCTACACCTGGTAATGAACGCAGAGGCTATAAAAGTGAGCTATCTATGTACACACGTGAAGAGTTTTAGGACTTGCCCACTGCTTGAAGTATCAATAATTAAGAATGTCATAAATTTTCTGAAATAATTTCGCGGGGCCCAAAATCGCGAAAATTATCTTGAAAACAATTACTTCCCTAAGGTACTAGCTAGATAGCGCATACAACGGTCAAACTTATTCCTGACGGAGCCAAAACTACCCATTCTACCTTTATTTTGTTTGAAAGTTTCATTAGACTAACTACATTAACGTATACAGTGAATCTTCCTAATAAGGGACCGTCTCAAAAATAAAATCTACAGAGGAAAGTACTGAGTCAATGATCTCGCAATGGATTGGTTTCTTCATACCAAAGAAGCCAATTCATTGCAAGCTAATTAACTTGACACACTTCTGCACAGATGTATTTGGTTGAATTTTGTCTATTTTTGTTGATTTAACCCAAACGAAAAAGATGGTTTTGGAGCAAAATTTTGTCATGACCCCTAATGGCTCACAATTACTCAGCAGGTTGACACCTTACTGACGGACATAGGTCAGGGCGTCTTCATGGTTATTTATTTGCAAAACTCCCTCAGGCGGACACATCCAACAAGGGAAAACGGATAGTTTGAACACGTTCAAAATCGTTCTATTTGTTAGCCACTATCATGTATACAGCAAATGTATATATTTTATGAAAATGTATACCTCGTACTACCGCAACGAAGAAACTTCGCCGCTATTTGGTGTTCGAAAAGGCAAAAAGCCCTGGGAACGAGATACTACCACTTACTGTTCCATATTTCTCCCTATATGGATTGTGTATTGCCACAGCACAGTCTGAATACGGAGATACGGGACTGTATCACATTAATAGCTAATTTGAAGATATATTTTTTCTGACTGCTGAAGAAAAAACCAACAAGAAATCAAATACTTAAATCATGGTTTTATTTTTACCGGAGTAAACAAATATTCGTATCTTTGAAATGAGAAATCTCGTTTCTTTAATAACACCAATTTGTCCTTAAAAAAAAAAAATATGATTGTTGGGAAAAATAGTACGATATAACTAATTAGTACGATAGTAATTCCCGGATTACTCTCGCATGCTTAATTGTAGGGGATGTAATAAGAGTGTTTTCGCGAAAACTTTTTTTAAAAGTTTTTAGAACAAGTTGGGTACAAGGTGTAAAAGTGTCTTGCATAGTTATGCACAAAAATATTATCTAAACATGGAATAAATTTCTTTTTTATGAGGAATAGTGATTTGAAAATCAAACATTTGCCTAAAAAACCCCAAAACAGCTAACCCCTGCCCCTTAAAATTGGGTACGAGAAAGCAGCTCCTAAAAAGACAATACCTTCTGCATTAATAATTAAGTTAATATTACTGTTGAAAATGAAATGTATAAGTTACCAGTCCTCTGTTTCTTTTTTTTTGTAAATATTAGAGCCCAGTTTTTTTTTATGTACGAATTTTTAGTTATGTTAAAGCAGTTTTAGCGTGAAGACCTATAAAGAATTTTAAGCTGAGTTATTTGTAAACCCTGTTTACCTTCGTTTTTTACATGGCGCCCGATGAGGTACACGAAGAAAGTTGAGTGTTGTTAATAATTATATATGATCGCTGCTGTTATTGTATACAGTATATTTTATTTTGGAAAGTTGTTTGAACTTTTGTTATGAGTGGTTTATAAACATTGAAAATTGAAAAATTATAAACATTGAACAGTTTGAGTGTTGTGATTTATTTTGGAGTGAAGAATTTTGATTAGTTTTATGGTTAGAACACTTTATTTGATTTATTGGAGTATTTACTGCAGAACATTGATCGTAAGTGATTATTTATTGAAGATTTGAGTGTTTGAAACTTTGCTGCTAAATGTTTTGAGTATTTTAAAAAATTGATGTTTTGATTTTTGCTTCGAAACTTGAGTATATTTACAGAGTGGAATATTTTATATAGATTGCTTTTATATGCAGGAGTGTGTAGTTTTGACTTTTTGACGAGTGTTTTAAGTTTAATATTTATATTCAGGTGTGAATATTTTGACGAGTGTTTTAAGTACTGTCTTCGTGTCTTTAATTTTGAGTGATGGCTGCTTTGACAAGGAAATTAGCGAGAAGAAAAGGTATAAGAGCGGATGCTCTCGAACTGTTGGATGAGATAGATGTGGTTATAACGGAGAAGTCACCGACTGCACGTACGAACTTAATAGGCATTAGAAATAATTTAACCGAAACAGCAAATCAATTAAAAGAGATAGATGACGAAATTGGGAACGTTATTGAAGCTGGTGACGTTGAACAAGATGTGCTCGAATGTAGGAAATTTATGAGGCCCATTTACAATGGTTTTGCAAAAATTACTGAATTTATGGAAACCGGCAGAGAATCGATAGTGGTACCGTCGTCGGCCTCAACTACCACCGCACGCTGTAAATTACCGAAATTAGAATTACCTATCTTTAATGGAAACCCGTTAAAATGGTACGAATTTTGGGACCAATTCAACGCTTCAATACATACAAACGATTCGATTAGTGATATCGATAGATTTTCTTATCTCAAGAAGTATCTTGCAAACAGTGCGTTATCTACAATATCAGGACTGACACTCTCATCTGAAAACTACAAAGAAGCAGTTGCTTTATTGAATAAAAGATTTGGTGATCCCCAAATCCAAATTACAGCTCATATGGAGTCACTTCTTAAAATTAAGCAAGTTAAATCGATGGATAATTTAGAACAATTGAGAAGATTATTTAATGACGTCGAAAATTGTGTAAGAAACTTAAAATCTTTGAAGATCGAAACAAATACTTATGGTTGTTTATTGATTCCCATATTAAACGAAAGACTTCCGGAAGAATTAAAAGTTTTAATATCAAGAAAATTTGGTAGTTCGTTATGGACACTTGATATTTTATTAGAGTATTTTAACGAGGAACTACAGGCTAAAGAACGCTGTGTTTCATTCAATACTAACAAAAATGCCTCAAATGATGATAAGAGTACGAGACTTCCTTATACCGGTAGTGCTCTTCACATACAGAATGATCAACGTGCTCGAAGATGTGTTTACTGCTTAGATGATCACCCTCCTTCACGGTGCACTAAAGTAACAAATGTTAAATCGAGAATTAATATTTTACGTAAATATGCAAAGTGTTTCATCTGTTTAAAACCTGGTCATGTCGCAAGAAATTGTACGTCGAATTATATTTGTCGTTTATGTAATGGGAAGCATCATATTTCTGTATGTCAAAAATCGAATATCGACCCATCGAAAAATATTGACCCAGCATCAAATGGTGCGTGTACACATGTCGAAAGTGTGAACTGCAATATATTACTTCAAACCGCAATCGCTAAGGTCGCCGACACCGATAGTAACTTCAAAGTTAATACACGTATTATGTTCGACAGTGGAAGTCAACGCACGTACATATCTGACAATTTGCGAAAGCACTTAAAATTGAAAACAATTCGCAAAGAAAAAATTATATTGAAAGTATTTGGAGAAACTAACAGTAAATTACGAACATTGGATGTTGTGCAATTAAAAGTAAAACACCGTGATAAAGAGTCGTACGTATTTATTGAAGCCTTATGTGTACCGTTAATTTGTAGTCCTTTAAAGAGACAGAACGTTTCACTAGCAAAGGAACAATTTGCCCATTTGTCTGGTTTAGATTTAGCTGAGTGGGGTGGTGATCTTTTGGGAGTAGGTATTTTGATCGGCGTAGATTATTATCATAGTTTTATGTTAGGTAAGATTATTCGTGGTTCCGGAGGTCCTGTTGCGTCTGCATCCATATTAGGTTGGGTTTTGAGTGGTGTGGTAAATGTTGGCGAGTCTTCTGTTCATTGTTTTGAAACCCATATGATGAGGTGTGTTGTAGAAAAGCCTGATGACGAAGTTGATAATTTGAGGAATGATCTGGAGAAATTTTGGAGGATTGAGTCTGTTGGAACATCTGAGGAGGAGTGTGTTGTTTATAATTTTGAAAAGGACATTGAATTTAATGGTGAGAGATACATAACAAAGCTTCCATTCAAACCGGATCACGATTGTTTGCCAGACAATTATGACGTAAGTGAACGTCGCCTAAAATCATTAAAGAGACGTTTACAGAGTAGTGATTTGTTAATTGAATACGATAAAATTTTTAACGATTATGAAAGCAATGGTATAATAGAGCGAGTACCCAAAAACGAAATTGCAACAGAGCCAGGTAAAACTTATTATTTACCTCATAGACCGGTAGTCCGTCTGGACAAATCAACAACTAAAGTGAGAGCCGTATTTGACGCTTCGTGTTCAGTAAATGGAAATTCTTTAAACGACTGCTTATACCCTGGACCGAACTTATTATCCAAAATATTTGACATATTGTGTAGATTTCGATGCAATAAAATTGGTTTAATAGCTGACATTAAACAAGCGTTTCTAAATGTAGAAATTGCTGAAGAACACAGAGACTTTTTACGCTTTCTCTGGTACGATGACGTCACCGATGACGATGCATATGTAATAATATTTCGATTTCTTCGAGTAGTATTTGGTGTTAACAGCAGTCCCTTTCTGCTTGGTGCTACAGTTAGACATCATCTTGATAAATATACAACAACCGAACGTGCGTTTGTGGAAAAATTTATTGAAGACTTATATGTCGACGATTCAACATCTGGTGTCGCAAACGTCGCTGAAGGTATAGACTTTTATCACAAAGCGAAAACGATTTTATCTGCTGGTGGTTTCGAGTTAAGAAAATGGATTACGAATGATTCAAATTTACAGAGTTATATAACTGAACAGGAGAATAATATTACCGAAAAATCTTCCGACATTAACGACGACGTGACGTATTTGGAATCGCAACTCGCAAAAAATGATAGTTTGTTCGCTAAAGTCCTTGGTATCGACTGGGATACGGAAAGAGACGAATTTGTTTTTCGTTTTACAAATTTCATCGAGAAAGCTAGGACACTTAAACCCACCAAACGTAATATTCTTAAAGTCGCAGCATCGTTTTACGACCCCCTTGGATTATTATCACCAATCACCGCAAAACTAAAAATCATATTTCAACTGTTATGTAAAGACAAATTTGATTGGGATGATAAAATACCTAGTGACATTGAATCTGTTTGGAATGATTTATTATCTGAGTTGTATTTGTTTAATTCTGTTAGAGTGAAACGTTTTATATTCGATTCTGTAAACGGAAAAATTGAGTCTGTAGAAGTTCATGGTTTTTGTGACAGTTCTCTTCAGGCATATTGTGGTGTTGTTTATTTGAGAGTGGTAACTAGTGTTGGGGTTTGTGTTAATTTACTTGTTTCAAAAACTAGAGTAGCTCCTTTGAAGGTTTTAACTGTGCCTCGGTTAGAATTGCTTGCTTGTGTATTATTAACTAAACTTATTAAAGAGGTTTTATTAGTTTTGAGTGGTCGAATTGTTATTAGTGATGTGTTTTGTTGGTCGGATTCTGAGGTGGCTTTGTGCTGGATTAAAGGAAAAGAAAAGTTTTGGCGACCCTGGGTGGAGAATCGTGTAGTGTTTATTAGACAGATTGTTGATAGATCGAAGTGGAGTCATGTGGCTGGTGGTTTAAATCCTGCTGACTTACCGACGAGACTTAGTAAATTGAGTAGTTTGAAGGATGATTGTTGGTGGCATGGGCCTGAGTTTTTGCGTGGTATTAAATTTAAAGTGAACGATTTTGATGTAGATAAGAAGTTAGATTTAGTTGATGTTGTTGTTGAGTCTAGAAAAAAGGATGGTGATAAGAAAGTTTATGCTGATAAAGTCGTTGATTCTGTGATTTTGAGTGCTGGGAACGAGGTTGTTGTTGAACGTATTGATTTGAGTGCGGATAATGAAGTTGTTGTTGAACGTATTGGTTTGAGTGCTGGGGACGAAGTTGTAGTTTGTGGAAGTGCTGATTTGAGTGTGGAGAATGAAGTTGTTGTTGAACGTATTGATTTGAGTGTGGAGAATGAAGTTGTTGTTGAACGTATTGATTTGAGTGTGGAGAATGAAGTTGTTGTTAAACGTATTGGTTTGAGTGCTGGGGACGAAGTTGTAGTTTGTGGAAGTGCTGATTTGAGTGTGGAGAATGAAGTTGTT
>JAULBZ010000159.1:400-39140 GCA_032360805.1 Neoturris breviconis
CAGTATGTCCCTTCGGTTTACTTTCTCTAGAAAGGGAGAACTATTAACCTTACTGGCTACTGTTTAAAACACGCAGTTATTTTTTATGCTTGGTATGCAGTATGTCCCTTCGGTTTACTTTCTCTAGAAAGGGAGAACTATTAACCTTACTGGCTACTGTTTAAAACACGCAGTGGCTCTTTTGGTCGCCTTTCTCTCTCGAGAGAACGGAGTGACCCTAAAGGCTACTGTTTAAAATTATAGAAGTACACTTGCATTGTGTTACACATTATGAAGTGTTACACAGAGACAACAGAATTATCAATTTTCGTTGGGTCAGTTTTTTGTTGAGTTAACTTTTTTGTTGACAGTGTTTCTCTTTACGAAATGTTATTTCTGTGAGGTAGTATAAATAGTAAGTTTTTATGTTTTGAATAAATTGGCTCCTTCGGTTGACCTTTTTGAAAGGGAAGAAAACAGAATTATCAATTTTGGTTGTGTTGATTTTTTTATTGAGTACAAAATAATTATTTGAGGACAAGTCTCCTGTAAGGAAATACTTTATACAGCTGTAAGAATATTCTTGCATCCATCTGCTTTTAGAATGTATTAAGCTTTCATTTTCAGTGTGGAGAAGTGGTTTTTGAGCATTGCTTCAGGCTATGATACGAAGTTTCACTACTCCACAATTATTTGATACAATTTTACCTTGATAAAGGTGTTCCAATTGTTTATATGACTTAAAACTTTATCAACTTGATACGGACATAAAATCATAATGCCATGTACAATTTGGGTGTTAATCCCTTGGTATAAAATTTCACTAGTCTCCTCCACAGTGACCTGACATAATCTTTCCTTGGTAAAGGTATTCCAATTGTCTATTTAGCGACACTGCATAATGTATGTGTACGCAAATCATATTTAACTTACACTTAGTTTGGTGGGCTACTTACAATACTTTTTCTTTGATTTCTTAAAATTTGTAACTGATTTTTTGTTTGAGGATACACTTATGCTTAAATTTAAGGATATTTTTGGTTTGCAAAACTAGATCAGCAATAGTGAGGATATTAAAGGTAGAAGATATAGAGGTGTAGGGAATTATGTTTCAAGAATTAATTATTTGAGGTAACTCAATATAAAAGACAACGAAAGTATCAATTTTTGTTGTATTGATTTTTTTGTTGAGTACAAAATAATTATTTAAGGACAAAGTCACCTTTAAGGAAATACTTCAAAACGGCTGTAAGAATATTCTTGCATCCATCTGCTTTTAGAATGTATTAATCTTTCATTTTCAGTGTTAAGAAGTAATTTTTGAGCATTGCTTTAGGCTATGATACGAAATTTCACTACTCCACAATTATTTTACTTTGATAAAGGTATTCCAATTGTTTATATGACTTAAAACTTCATTTTTGATAAAGAGATAAAATCATAATTCGCATAATGCCATGTACAATTTGGATGTTTATCCCTTGATATAAAATTTCACCAGTCTCCTCCACAGTGACTTGACATAATTTTTCCTTGGTAAAGTTATTCCAATTGTCTATTTAGCAACACTGCGTAATGTATGTGTATGTAAATTATATTTAAGTTACACTCTCACACTTGGTTTGGTGGGTTACTTTAAATACCCTTCCTTTGATTTCTTAAAATTTCCAACTGATTTTTTGTTTAAGCATACATTTATGCTTTTAAACATTTAAGGATGTTTGTGGTTTGCAAAATTAGGGCAGCAATAGTGAGGATATTAAAGTTAGATATACCTACATGTGTTATGAATTATGTTTTAAGAATTAATTATTTGAGGAAACTTAATATAAAAGGCAACGGAAGTATCAATTTTTGTGTTGATTTTTTTGTCCAGTACAAAATAATTATTTAAGGACAAGTCACCTGTAAGGAAATACTTCAATAAGGCTGTAAGAATATTCTCGCATCCATCTGCTTTTAGAATGTATTAGGCTTTTACTTCCGTTTTCAGTGTGGAAAAGTGATTTTTGAGCATTGCTTTAGGCTATGATACAAAATTTCACTACTCCACAGTGACTTGACATAATTTTCCCTTGGTAAAGTTATTCCAATTGTCTATTTAGCAACACTGCATAATGTATGTGTATGCAAATCATATTTAACTTGCACTTTGTTTGGTGGGCTACTTTCAATACCGTTTCTTTGATTTCTTAAAATCTTATACGGATTTCTTGTTTGAGCATACACTTACGCTTTTAAAAATTTAAGGATAATTTTGGTTTGCAAAACTAGGGCAGCAATAGTGAGGATATTAATGGTAGATATAGATGTGTTAAGAATTGTTTCGAGAAGAGAATTAATTATTTGAGGAAACTTAAGTATTATAGATATGTTAGGAATTATGTTTCTTGCATCCATCTGCTTTTAGAATGTATTGTCACTTTCATTTTCAGTGTGGATAAGTGATTTTTGAGCATTGCTTCAGGCTATGATACAAAATTTCACTACTCCACAATCATTTGATACAAATTTTACCTTGTTAAAGGTGTTCCAAGTGTTAATATGATCTGAAACTGTATCGACGTATCGTACAATTTAAAAATTTCACTAGTCTCCTTCACAGTGACTTGATATAATATATTTATTTTTCTCTTTTCTTTTAGACTATCAACAGTGGAATATCACTCACAGATCATATAACCAAAGATTTTTTTTTTTATCATTATTTTGAGAAATGACGAAACTATTGGAGGTCGCTTAAATACTTCATTGGGCTAATAAATGCCTAAGATCTAGTAAATATGATGACTCTATTAGCCTTTTGGGGTTGTATCACTCTTTTTCTCACTATTTATTTAGTGAAGATCCTTCCACTGATTTCAGTTCGCAACAGTTTGGGGAAATGTTTGGTAGATTAGCAAGTGATGGTCAGTTTGGTTTTCCTATAAGGAAAAAAGAAACAAGTTATGCAGGCATTTCTTTAATAAGTTTACATGCTAGTGAAAATCTCTCAGCTTGTTATACTTCCGTAATTTGTTCTTCTGCTGCGGTAAGTACTCAAATATTTGAAGAAGATTCACATCAAATTCAAAAGGTAGGCGATAACCATGTTTCAAGATACTTAATACAAAAGATGATGTTTCGAGCTCGTGTTCCCAATAATTTATATTTTCTTGTATCTTTCCTACCACAGAAACATCAAGTCGGTACTCTCAATTTCCCAAAATTTAGTTTCTAAATAACGAAAACATTACTAACTCAAATATAATAACACTATAAAGAAAGCTATGTCCTTCTGTATCCTTGGGAATTATCAGGTACTTGTAAAGAACCGTTTTTCGACGAGCGACATTCTGAGATAAAGTGTCCGACTCTGCCACAACCCCAACAAACTCTATTTTCAAAATTGCCCTCTGCCTGAGTGGTTTGATCTCGCATAAGGTCTGCTTGAATTAAAACTCGTCGTCTTGTGTTAATCGTATTGTTGATTTTTATTATGACGAACCTGTATGTCGTTTTAGCTTTCTACGTTTTTCGCTCTTAGCGTTGGCCGAGCGAATTGCCCTATTAATTTGTTTTTCATCTTCTGAATTTGATGCCAAATCATCGCTCATATATTCATTTACGGTAGCCCAATCCTCCCTTGATAAGTTTTATACGTTTAAGAACAAGTTTCTTACCTTCCGAAAGTGTTTCTTTAGCCTTTTCTAACTCTTTCGCGGCAATGCTCTCCGTTGTCTCATCTATTTTGTCAAGTATGTTTCTACAAAATTCAAATTGGCGCTGGTTACCTTTGCTTTTCAACGTAGTTGTATCCAAGTTTCGCTTGTCATTCATCACCCTATCCATTTTCTCTTGTTGTTTTTCTAGAAACGAAGTGGCGATCTTTTCAGCAACCTGTGATGCGATGCTACATTCAGAAGGACGTCCTGATTATGAGCCATGCTGTTCTCCGCCAACCGCTTGATATGTTTGTCGAATTCTTTTTGGACGAAGAAGTAGACATGTCAGTAAAGTTTACGATGCCAAAGCGCTACTGATGTCTTTAACCATATTTGGGCCGACCTTTTTCTGAATATGCCCCAATTATATCTTGATGGAACCATGCTGTAGTGTTGAATAGGGTTAAATACCCGATGGCCCGAATAGGGTTAAATACAAGTTATTTTTATGAATTGACTCAATGCAGTATCATGCCATTATATATTTTATTTTCGTTTCCTTATATTTGCAAGGACTTGTATTTAAAGATATTCCTAATGAAGCTTGCTTAAAGTATTCGTTTCAGTATTGTGCAAATACAAGTTCATAGGTAATAATCTATAAAATAAGACTTGCTTAAAGTCAACGGTTTATTTTTTCCCACTTTTTCTAATTTTCAAGGGTCCCGACTTTTATAGATTTTCATTGAGATTGACACCGGTTGAAATGGATTACGTAATAAAAACGTTCGAATAATCAGCTTAAACTAACCGAAGTAAAGCCTGTCTTGGCTGGCACGGCTGTCTGAGCCGTACGCTGGCTATAATGTACAGTCTATTAAACTTGTCTTAAAAATAATCATTTTCGAATTTGCAGACATCCCACTCGTCCTGCCTGGGCCTGAATTCCTGCCTCTAAAGGCCGTTTTCCATTTGGAGGTTTTTACTGCTCGGGCGGGAAAATACCACGCGGAATTTATTTCGAGCGTGCGTATTTGTGAAAAAATCTCGATTTATTCACAAATACGCATGCTCGAAATAAATTCCGCGCGGTATTTTCCCGCCCGAGCAGTAAATATCTCCGAATGGAAAACGGCCTTAAGTGTAATTTTACGGTAGTACCAAAATATCATGAGTTAGCTGTGTTTTGAGGCCTATCATATAATGGTTAGTGACATTTCTGATGTACAAATGCATATTTTTTGATATTTGTCTAAAGGTATTTAACGCACATTCTATTTGTATTTTTATTGTACATGTACATAAGAGATAAAAAAGAAAATTTATCAACAACAACAAAAAACCGTGATATACTCTTATAGCCGTAATTATCTCCCTACATCGTCACCCTTATTCCAGAATCGTACTCTCTATTACGTTGTTGTAGAGGGGTGTACATTTCCAAGTTTAATAACGCGGAGTACAGGGTGTTTCTGGGTAAATTGAGGAGTACCGTATTTCTTCGTTAAGCGCCCGTACCCCCTCCTTCGAATAAAACAAACTTTATTTTCTATTGTAAAGTTTAATAAATGTATATTCATGTGGGTGTATAAGCGCAGATACTTTTTTAAGTGCAATTATATTCATGAGCACCTCACCTACCTTCACCTTTATCTTGCCCTATGTGAAACTGAGTGATAACAACACATCTGTATTACATTCATGCATTTAGTTATTTAATCTTCCAAAAAATAGCAAATAGGCGTCTCCATCGAATAAGCCTCCCCCTTCCCCTAAAATTAAATAAATAAGCGCATCGGCGCGCTTAATCGTGGAAATACTGTAAGTTATAAGTAAAATCGTCATCAGTTTAAACTGAAGACTCGTTTAACTTATCAGCTCAAAAGAATAGTGTCTGCTCCATCAACCTTGTTTCTGAATTGACGTGATACCTTAATTCACTTAATTTTCGCGCACCCTAATAGAGGTCATAAGAAATTAAGTCTATACATATATATAAGTCTTTAAAGCGCGAACGTGTATTTTGCCGCAACCAATTGTTCGCGCAGCGGCCTTGCACGAAATTACTGGATTAACGTAAAAAAAATAATAATAAGGTACTCAAAAAGCACTCCCCCGCAGGTGCAGATCTAATACTGGGATGCACCCAAACTTGCTTAATACTTTATTTAGGGGGATTTAAGTTCTTGCAAATTTACCAAAAATAAATCCTTTGCAAAATATTACAAAGGCCATTTGAACTCTGAAGTAATCCTGTCACCCAGGATTGGAAAAATGTGTGGTGGGAGAATTTTCAGTTTTCCAAACTGAAAATTTTAATGCTTTGATACAGCCTAAACAACGTAGCTACATTAACTCTAATCAAAAACATGGCTTATACTTTGTTTCCTTCCTTACTTTCTGGAATTACCGCCCCGGCCGGGTACACGGAGTTCGTATTGCCTGTAAGTGCCGTTTTATTTAATATTCTTTAATTTTTGGAAAAAATGGTTGGTGGTTACTTGTTATTTTACATTATTTTTAGCACATGTCAATGAAGAGAATATTTCTTCTTTTTTTTCGATTAGGGGTGATAATTTCGAGAATTCTGTCAAATCGGATTTTTCGCGGGAATTTATACAGGGGAAAAAAATAAAATAGCACGCACGAAGTCTTTTTATAATAGAAAAACGAAATCAAATCTAGGGATTTTCCCTTGTCTAAATACAAGTTTTCGAGTCAAGGGGAATTTCCCTCCATTTAAAAAAAAGTTAAAATACCTTTTTTCGCTGGAATTTAATTTCGCGAATCGTGAAAAAAAAACATTTTTCGCAAGATTTTAATTTCGCAAATTGCTTAAAATCAGATTTTCGAAATTAGCGAAATTTTCCGTCTGCGAAAATTTCTTCCCTTAAGGCAGTTCTCTATTATTCTATTTTGGGTGATTTTCAGCGGTTTTTAAAAGTTTTGTTGCCGTGATATGTCAGATAAGTAGAGTTAAAAGCGCGGAAACGCTAAATATATCACAAGAATGCCATTAATAAATGCTGGCATCAGCATTATTTAAGTAATAAACAAATTTAAACACACTTTGGGCTTGAAATAGTGAAAATGCTCGGAATGCGAAATTAATATTTTTAGGAAATATTAAAAAATTGACTAAAAATAACTTCGCCAGCTGGGAAAACGAGGTGTTCTGAGCTAAGTCTTTTTTGCAGCGAGCTAGGAAATTGAGGTGTTCTTACAACAAAAGTAGCTACTGTTTTAGGAAATTCTTACTCAGCTGGAAATACTAACTGTTCTTACACTTGATTCTTTTCTAGCTAGGAAAACGAGGTGTTCTGAGATACACGCGTATGCTAGTAAAAATACTGAAATGGAGGCCAGCTAGAGAATAAGAACACCTATTTCTCAGAAGACCTCCCATTGGCTGCTTCTGTTCTTAGTTTAGAATAATTTCTAACCAGAACCCAGAAACAATTATATTTACCATTGGGTCGTCAGATATCTCCTTTAGATCTATGTATGTTTGGGTGTCGTTTACGGTCGGGTGTGAGAAGTTTGTAGCTTCGTTATAAGTCTGTCAAGTCTACTATATCACAGATTTACACATACGTCTTCGTAAAGACTGATAAGAAGCAGAAGTTACTTATTCCATGTATAATATTCGTTCTGTATCTTTTTTATTGAGACCAGTAGGATCGGTGAGAAAAGTAGGGCAACCGCTTATGGTCCGACCACAAGCTAGTTCCCTGCTTCTTCAAGTCGATTATTACAGTATAATGATAGTATCATTCCCAGGGCTTCTCTCCATTTTTTATCGAGTCAAGGGGGAAAAGAAGCCCTGGAAATGAGGTTGGGTATGATAACAAACAAGCAATAATTAGATTGGTTTTGTAAACCAATATATAAACATTTCTAATAAAATATTAAAACGTTCTTTTTCTTTACTCTCGCGAGTCAGTGCTTCTCAACATTGTGGGAAAAGGAACCCTGCCGACACGCGACGTATTATAAAAAAGTCGAAAAGTGTCCACTGGGAAGTGCTTCAAGTATTAAAGTTGATTTTCATGTGGCGAAAAAAACAAAAGATTGTGTGACGTCGATTTCTACCAATGTAATGTCTTTATTTTGGTTTTCGCCACGAATCTTTCGCCTCATGGAAATTAACCCTTAACGTGCACTGTCCAATTTTGTCGTATTGTCATTAATATGAATTTTTGCCTTACATAAAGGCGGATTCCTACTAGGCAAAATCGAATGAACGAATTCTAAATGAAGCCATTACATTGGTTGAAAGCGACGTCACTTGTTATAAGGGCTATATAAGGGCTTCATTTAGAATTCTTGCGAACAAATTCGCCTAGTGGAAATCAGCCTTAAGAATCAAGAAAAATGTTAGAGCTGGAAACGAGTTTGCTAAAATACTAAAAATATTGTACATCCTTGCGTATTGACTGAGTGCTCATCATCATAGCCGTTAGTGATCTAGAGCTGGAATTCTTTGGTATCGAGCTGATTGTCGCAGTGGAACGAAACTTACAGCGTGAAAGCCTGCCGAGTACGGCAATACACAGTCCATATACGGAACCGTATATTCAGAAGTCTTTGACGCTGTACGCTGTGGTAGTGTATTTGCAACACAACAGTTTACAAGCCAACTCTCTTTCCTCTGGTGTCTTTTTTCTTTTCATCAGTAGGTTCTTTGCCTTCTTCAGTTGTTTCTTTGACTTGTTCTGTAGGTTCCTCTTTGGTTGTTTCTTGGGCAGGTTCTTCAAGCGGTGTTGCGTCACTTCCGCTTAAAACTCCTTGTTCTGTTAAGAACTTTTTGAATTCTTCTAATGTACGTCCGCCAGTATAATCGATAGTCTATAGAGAGAAAATACCAGGTAAAAACAAGCTTGAAAATATCTGGTAAAATAACTTGTGGAGGAGTGATTTTAGAGCATTTGTCAACTGTATAGTTGAAAATTAACTAAAAAAACACTCCTCCGCAAGTTATTTTCAGGCTTGAGAACATCTCAGAATTAATATCTGTGAAAGGTCCCGGAGATCATCCGCGAAGAAGAGTGATTTATGAAAATAATTCAAACTTACTGGTCCTTCTTTAGGGAAATATTTTATCGTTGGAAAAGATTGTATCTGAACTCCTTTCACTTCGTTTTCTGTTGAATCCATCTTGGCGATTATTAAACTAGGATGATCTTTTACACTCACTGCAAGTTCTTCCCAAATAGGAGCAAGGGTTTTACAATGACCACACCATGGGGCATCTAAAAAGAATGAAAAAAGATATCAATAGGTAGCTCTGCTAAGTGAACAACTCGTCTCACATTGTAGCAGTGTTTACCACATAAAATATTTACGGTTAGATTCCATTACAACCTCGTTCCCAGGGTTGTTCGAAAAGGAAAAAAGGCCTGGGAACGGGGTTGATTCCATTATTTTATTTACCACAGGAATTTATATTAGCGCTTTTTAAGCAAAAGCGTGAAAATGTATTCCCTCAAAAAATCTCAGCGTATACTACGTCGCACAAACCGAAAAAGATATTCTTATAATATTCCATGGCTATACAACAGAGAGGAGCGTGTTATGTCCCGCACTCGAAAAGCACTCCTCCATAGGTGATATCCGGTAGTTATTAGTAGCAGGCTTGAACGAACTAGCAATCATCAATCAATTTCAGTTCTCCTATAGACCTATTCACAAATACATGAAAACGAGGCGTTGGCTGCTCAAAGTAGAAACTTGTTGCGATCAATAACTTACGTAATGTGCAGGGACTGCACAAAAAGAAGCCCTTGCATTGCCTCGTTCTCACGTATTTGTAAATAGGTCTATTCGTAATAATACTTACAAAATTCAACGAATGCATCAAAATCAGCAGATGCGGCAACAGCTTCAAAATTTTTGCCAACTAAAACTTTAACTGGGTTCTCATTCCAATCAGATGGTACCTCTGCTGATTTGTAGAATTGTTCTAATTTACCTAAAATATTATTTTACTTCCTTAGGGACCGTCTCAAAAATATAATCTACAGAGGAGAGTACTGAGTCAATGATCTTGCAATGTATTGGTTTCTTCGTACCAAAGAAACCAATCCATTGCAAGCTCATTGACCTAACACACTTCTGCACGAATTCATTTTTGTTGAATGTTGTCAATTTTAGTTGATTTAACCCTACAAACTTGGTTTTGGAGCAAAATTTTCTCTTATCAACCTTTCTAATCACTCGTGTTGTACTTTCTGGTACTTAATTGCTGGGAGTGGTTTCTAATAGTAAGGAGTACTTTTAGAATTTCGGAAAATCTTTCGGAAAATTATAGGTAACAGAGAGTATATGAGTATAGGCAAAAAAACCGCGAAAGTTTCTCCTAGAAAATTAAGCGAGCAAAAAGACAAAATGAAAATTTAATGAAAGAGTAATATTTACCATCGATAAAACTTTTTATAAATCCTTCAATCGATGCTTTAGTCAGTTCAGTGCCTTCTGGAAGTTGAAATTTTTCTGGTCCTGAAACTTGTTTAAGAATCCTCAATGTGGGTGTATATGGCCTCTTAATATTCAAGTAATCCATAATTCTAATGGCAGCTGCTTCCTCAGTGTTCAGTAATACGAATTTCATCACTCCTTTATATGTTTTTGCTACTTCGGTAAATCTAGGAAAGAATAAAAACATGTTTATTAACAAGAAGAGGGATATTTTTCAACTAGGCGAATAATTACTTGCGACGTCAATTTCTACCAATGGAATGTCTTCTTTTGGCTTTCGCAGCGAATTTTTCGCCCAGTGGAAATCAGCCTTTAGCTACATTTGATTGGTTCTTTCGTAACGATGAACTTAACTAATTACAAGCTCGTTGACATGCCCAGTCGGTAAAAACATGTTCAAAATTAATAGTAAAGACGCTAGAACAACGTTTTTAGCGTCTTCACTGAGGACTTTAAACAAGTTTTTGCTCACTGGATAGCATAGTTATTCATATCTTTCTTGAGTAGTTTTGATATCCGTATACTTCCAAACACAGTGTGAAAGACTACTGAATACGGACTCACATAACTCCGTATTCGGGTCCGTATTCAGCAGCGTTGTGAGATTGAGACAAAAAACAAGAAAATATCCTTTGTAGAGACTTGTATCGTCATAAATTATCTGTTACCATAGTTACGTATAATATGAACAATATCACGATATAAATGGCTACCGAACGCGAACACATGTATATGCCCCGGATTTATTGATAGTCTTTTACGCTGTTTGGGCAACATCAATAAAAACAAAAACATCACATGCAACAGTGGAATAAAAAAAGATTAATATAAATCAAGCTCCCTGAGAACAGCATAACAACATCGTTGTTAGGCTTGCTTTGAAATAAATATGTAGTCTCAACCTCGTTCCCAGGGCTTCTTCTCTCTTGACGTTTACGTCAAGAGAGAAGAAGCCCTGGGAACGAGGTTGATATAGTCTTACATTGCTAATGGTTCCTCATATTCTTCTGATTTTTTACTGAGTGACAAGAAAACATGTATTCTGATGTCACCACCAAACACTTGTTTTTGATTCTGGCCAGTTAATTCGAGTACTAATGGTGTAGTCTCTGCTTGAACAAATTGTCGGATTTCAACAAGGTTAACTTCTCCTTCATAATCGGCTCGTAAGTTGTCAAACTAAACACAAATGGGAATTTTCTTTGTTATGGCCCGTGCTCAAATTTGTAGCGAGTGTTGCTCAAATTTATGATCAGTCACAATCGGAAAATTTACTGTTAGTCAACTTCCAGGACTTCTTGTCAATTTGATAAATAAAAATGCCCTGGAAACAAGGCTGAGTTTAATAGTTTAATCGAAGTAAACTTTGACAGTGTAAAATATTTAAAAAATCCTTCAAAAATTTAGAACAGTTGTAGTAGTCAATCGTTGTCCACTGGTTTCCATTGGAGATTATTTTAACATGTTCGATCACGGTTCTTTTAAGAAATATGATTTGTGTACTCAATATTCTCATAGTTAGAAAGCACTCAAACTCAGTAGGCAGAAACCTGTTCAAAGTCTGCAGTAAAGACGTTGTTCTATGCACCCTCATCCTCCCCAAGCCAAAAACCTCATTTTACGTAAAAAATGACCGATAACGTCATAAAATTGGGAATTTTTAAAATATCCTGCATAATGGAATTTTGAATGTTTATCTGGAAGTCCTATTTAAAATTAACGTTTAGAGAAAACATAAAAGAACTATTATAAATAAGTGGAGCAACATTCATGAAAGAATAACCATCTTTACTGTACACTGAAAGTGGCATGTCAACGAACTTGGATTTGATTGGTTTCACCGGTATGAACAAACACATCAACTGCAGAATCGTTGACTCAATACTCTTTTTTGTAAATGTTTATATTTGTTTACCTTTTTCACGACAACAATTTTATCTCCTTTAACGTCCAAATCTCCAGAAACATCAGGAGTCGATATACCAAATTCAATATCAACCAGAGCCTCTGCAACATGTAAAAATTCTGTTGCCAACTTACTCTCCTTACTGGCAAAAAAGCCAAGAACTACTACGTCATGTGATTCGGCAAATTTCTTGACATCTTCAGCAGTTTCTAAAGTTTTTGCTGGAGGTCCAGTTTTTTTGTTTAACCATGAGATTATTTGATCTTTAACTCGACCACCTGTAATGAAAATAGATGTTGACTTGTGATGATCACGACCTCCCGATATTACAAATTTTGTCATTTGAATCTTCATGAAGTATGTATATTTAAGGGGGCTCAGTTGTAAAGGTTGTGATAAAGCAAAGAGAAAATCGAAAATTTGAAGAATGACTGTTTTAAAATATTGTAACTAACCAGGTCAACAAAAATTTGTTCAAAGCCGGTAGTAAAAGACGCTAAAATAATTGCTCTACCATCTTTACTGCGAACAAATTTTTGCCGACTGGGTACAATTCTGGTTACCATCACAACAAAACAGTTACTTTTAGGGGGTGCAACTTTGGTAGAGGATCAAGGACAATAGGATGAGAAAGGATCGATCATATAAGCAAATTTCTTGATAATGTATCGTCGACAAAATAACCAAAGAATCTTGCAATCGTTGCCTGAACACCATTTGTTGTGCACGTGATCAGAATCATCCATAAAAACGTTTAAGTATCATAGAAAAGACGTCGTTTTGATGTTCAGATCTGACGACATCTTTTAGTCGTTGTAGACGTTGCGTATTCATCGATAAATAACTCAACCTCGTTCCCAGGGTTTTTTGTCGTTTCGAAATACAGAGACTTCTCCATATTTTAAAAAGGCAAGAAAGCTTGGGAATGAGATTGACAAATAAACTCACCATCATAATCCATCATGTTTCCTTTTTTGAAAAACTTTAAAGTTGGGAACCCTTTTATTCCATATTTTTGAGCTAAAGATTTTTCTATGGTACAATCTACTTTTGCAAGTTTTGTTTCCACGCCATCATCTTTAAATTGTTTAGCTGCTGCTGCAAATTCTGGAGTCAACTTCTTACAGTGGCCACACCAGGGAGCATCTAGAAATTACAAACATGAAGATAACTGTCGGATTCACCTGTGGAGGAGTGTATTTAATACTGATATCAAACTGAGAATAAGAACTGTTTGGAATCATAAATTACCAAAATAAATATTTAATTGATCCAGTAACATAGCTTTCTCTGCAGGCACACGATGACGGCTCAAGTCGAAATAACGTCGAAATAATAACGACGTCGCTTCGACGTTGATCCGATGTCGTGTGTATGTCCACTGGGTTGGAATTGAGATCAACAATATTTTGGCAAAATTTATGCTTGTGATCGGATTTCCCATACAATTGTGATTTCTTTGCTGGTGCATGGCCAGAGCATGGCTGAAGCTAATCTGAAGTATGGCCACATGGAATGCAAAAAATTTACTGATAGGCAAAAGTTGGATGGTTTGAGAACAAGTTATTATTCTGAAGGTGAAGCACACAGTCAAATGGCTAAATTTAGTAACATCTAGCTAATGCGAAAAGATCGTTAATTATTGCTTGTTTTTTCCAAGTGCTAACCTGGTCCACTCGACTTTTTGGCGTCATATTTGGCCTGCTACGTCAGATCGACTTAAAAACAATGTCCTCTGCAAACGAGCGACGTCGCATCAACGACGTAACAACGTCAAAATGATGGTCGTGTGCTCACTGAGACAAAAGGGCATCGCGATTTCGTTTTGACTGTATCTTTTTATGTTTTAAGTGACATCTTCAGCGATTTTAAATGATGTATAATTAAGTTTGTAGTCAGTTATGGAAGAAAACTCTACTGATTAACCAATTAATTTTGCGAGTTTTCAGATACCACCGTTATCAAGCTACAACTGATACTGAAGACTGTGTTTTAACGTTAATACGTTGGCAAACATTCAATTAACATTATCTGTGCCATTGATTAAGAGCTTGACCATGACTGACTATGATTTATATACCCTTGTAAGGAAACACTGGACAAACATTTTGCAGAGAAAAATACCGGGACAACAATTATGCAAGCTCATAAACATCATTACTTGTTGTTTTATTTTTTGAGAACCAATCCAACTTTTAACCAAAATAGTACTTTTTTGGTTTTCAATATGGTTCTAAATCACTTAGGATAACTTCGTTCCCAGGACTATTCGCCTCTCTTTAGTGAAATTGCATGTCGACAATGACTATCAGCGCTGAGTACGAGTATGCATTTAAAAAATACTTACAGAATTCCACAAGAACGTCTTTATCATTGGATACAGCTTCATCCCAATTCTCAGCAGTCACTACCAACACATCATCTTCTTCAGTAACTTCACAATATGCGCTTACAAATAAAGCTAGAAATATCAAACACTTCATTGTTGCTTTTTCAGTGAAATCCTTCTCCAAACAATTGCTTCGAATGTGATTACTGAAAGCTCTGATCAAGGATGTTTACTCTGGTTATTCTTTTCAGAAGTGTCGATGTTGATGAGCGCAACGTGGCAAAGAAATATCGTGGTCAATACATATCTTATTGAAACTTAAACATTTATCAGCAGATACTAATTACTTCTATTATAATAAATACAAAAACAGTAAATACGTTGTATGATTTTGATTGGGTAATTATGTAACATGCGCGCGCAGATGTTATTATTTGAGGTCTAATTAATTAAGTCTAAAGACTCGTGTAATCTCACTTTTTGTTTGTTTAATTGCTTCTAACTAATTGGGCGATATTTTTTACACTGATGTTATGTAAACCGCATCCGCATATATTACGATTAGCTAATTACGAGCCATTGTTAGACTACAGATTGATCTACCTTAAATTAACGCAGAGAGCAAAAACAAGATAATAAGGTGCAGACTATTGTCCATAGCCTGTAATTACACACTGTAATCAGCACACTCCATTCTCTATTAAAAGCTGCTTATATCGACCAATAATTATTAATTATCCTTAGATTTAAACTTTAGTGGGCGAATTTCTCAACAACAAATAAATAAATTAATTTTTGAAGGTTTTTGAAGTTTTAGGGAACACAACCTAAGCTACAATTGCTATTTTCCATCGAAATTCTTCTTGTCCATGAAAAATTTAGTCACTGATTATTGAAACTATTATAGGTTTTTCTTGTACATTTTTAACATCAGTTACATTAACTCTAATTGTACCGAGGGCACGCTGAAGCAGCCCTACAAACTTTTGTCAGACGTTTCTTCACGGGCTTTTAATAATTTTTCATGGCGATCGGTTTCGCAAATATTTTGTTTTTGAAAATTCTTCGTGGGAGTCAAAAAATGACTGTCGTGAGAACATTTTGCGCGAAAAAAAGAATTCGAATTAAAGCCTCAAGATGGCTTGAAAAGTTCATTTTGGACTGTTTCGACCGGCCCGAAAAATATATTTTTTTATTTGAACCAAATATTACTTATGAACCAAAACATTAGTTCGAGTTAACGTGGAATTGTCAGAAAGGTATTTCTCCACTTTTCAACGTTGATTGAAATAAAAATAGTCAGTTTTTCACGCAAAAAAGTCCCTAAAATATTAGCCTGCCTGATGTTAAGGCCTCATTTTCGATTTCAAACCAGTGCCATTGTAAAATGTTTGAGTTATCCGGAGAAATTGGCTTATGGAGAATTTAGTTTGAGATGATAGCGAATATTCGAGTTATCCGGGGTTTGAGTTATCGAGTAGTATTTATGAAAAAGTATTAAGGCAAGGTTCAAGGGACCGAGAAAATTATTTCAAGACAGAAAAAGTTCAACTGTTCGAGTTACCGGGAGTATGCTGTGTTTATTTATATATTTATTTATCGCCTGGGTCTGAAGAAGCTGCAAGACTATTTGTCAATCTTATCTCATTCCACCATTCTGTGTTTTTATTTTTAAACGGAGCCACTTCTTCCCACAATCCATTCAGTTGATTAAGAATCGCACATTTCCGAGATCGGTATGTGACCAAATTTTACATACCAAAGAATAAAAGAGGACCCAAACAAAGGATTAGTGGAATATCGTGTGTATATAACAATGCAAGATAGTTTTTGTATGTTTTGTTCTGCTAGCCTTTGTCCGATTTTGGCTGCAAAAATGTTTTTACCAAACATAGTGGTACACCCATGCTTCGCAATTCTTAAATTACTACTTTTTTTAAGACATTTTATCGTTTTTCATGAAAAAAGTGGGATTTAGATTTTCTTATAAAAACACCCTATCAAATTTCTTCTACGTTTTTGATATTTTATAATTTTTTCATGAAAATAGTGTACTTTTTAGATATCTTTTGTGAAAAAAGAGTACTTATCGCGGCAATTACGTCATCAAATTGAACTCCAATGCCGATTCTATGTTTTTTCTTATTTCTTAATTTAGCTCTAAGTTCGATTGTTAGACTTGCAGCCCATGTAAACCGGTACGCAAACAAATGCGTTCTAACCAAAGTTTGAACATTTTGTTTTTATTACCAGGGATGTGGTTATACTCAAGTCCTGACCATAAGTGAACAATAACTTTGTTCAAAGTCCGCTGTAAAGACGCTAAAACAACGTCGTTCGAGGTTGTTCTTAGCGTCTTTATTGCGAACTTTGAACGAGTTTTTGCCCAAGTTTCTCAACCTCGTTCCCAGGGCTTCTTGCCTTTTTGAACACGTGTTCGAAAAGGTAAGAAGCCCTGGGAACGAGGTTGCAAGTTTCTGAATATTACTGCGGATATCACATGTGGAGAAGTGTTTTTTGAGTATAATTTTCAGCGTTGAAGTTAAAAACTATTCTCTAAAACACTCCTTCACGGGTGATATCCAGCAGTTATATTCAAGTTTGAAAATAACACTTCCCAGTTGGCAGAAATCTGTTCAAAATCAGCAATAAAGACGTCAGAATAACAATGACGTTGTTCTAGAGTCTTTACTGCTGACTTTGAATAAGTTTTTGCCAACTGGGTTGGTTGAATTGTATTAATTCAAAATTTAAAATGTTTTTTTTAAAAGAAATTCTTTTAATGTACACGATAAAGAAATACAAATACAATAAATACATTAGAATTATTAAAATAAGCTATGGGGAAGAGTACTCAGGCAACACCCTTGCAGCTGATTGGTTCTATTGCAAACTTTACACTCTTCCCCACTGTTTTAAAAGACTTTCTCTCAGTTTTAAATATTTCGTGTATATTTAGAAGAACTCTCCAATACAGATGGTAATCCCATTGGACAAGAATTTGTTTAAAGTCAGAAGTAAAAACGCTAGTACAACGTCGTTCAACGTTATGCGATAAACTCGTTCCCAACGCTTCTTGTCTCTTTGCCAAGATAAAAGGTCCTGGAAACGGGATTGCATTAGTAATAACCAATATATGAACTGCAGGCACAAATGCCTCCTTCCTAGTCTTGCAAGGGTAAAAATAAAAGCCCAGGCTTAGTAGGATTGAGTGGGCAAAGACTTGTTCATGTTTGCAGTAAATACGCTTAAACAACGTCGAACAACGTCGTTCGACCGTCTATACTGCGGACTTTAAACAAGTTTTGCCCAATGGGTATACCTTTTTATAACGATTGACGTCGACGAAGAAATAAAATATCGGAAATGAACTTGTATAACAAACTCGTTCCCAACGTTTCTTGTCTCTTTGATTTCTTTCTCCCCGAGAAAAAAATCAAAGAGACAAGAAGCGCTGGAAACAAGTTTGCTTGTATAAATAAAAATTACTTGTTTTTCCACATAACATATCAAGAAAGGAAATATTTAACCATTTGAAATTCAACAGCAACAAAAAGTACAAACAAGAGCGTTATGTCAACGAACTTGCAATTGATTGGTTTCTTCGGTACGAAAAAACCATTCAATTGCAAGATCGTTGACTCAGTACTCTTCTACGTAAAGTTAACTTTTGAGGAGGTCCTTAGCATACCTCTTTCTTTGACTAGTTAGTACTCAGTAGGCAAAAACTTGCTCAAAGACGTCAGTAAAGACGTCCTTTGATGTTTTCGTTCACTGGGTAATGTATCATTAAAAAAACAATTTGTATATGAATAATATAAACGTAGCAAAAAATTACTAAAAAACATTTAATAATATATCTTTTAGTTGTAAACAGCACTTGATCAGGGAATTTTAGTTGTAACGGCACTTGGTTCGGTTGTAATAAATATCTTCGTTGTAAGCAGAATTTGGTTAGCCTGATCTACAGACGAAGGTCGATCTGTTCTCTTAGTCTGTTTACTTCTGCAGTTAATGTACTACATTGACATTAGAATTCATTAATACGAAATGCTATGATAATTTGTGCATTATTGATTGATGTATTTAAAATATGCTTGATTTCACTCTTCATTGCGGCATAATTTTTAATAATGGTACCAAAGCTACCATGAAAATGAGATAAATATTTTTATGTTGCATAAATTACCATCTATTAACACGTTTTGTATTATTGAATTCTGACGTCAATGTATTACATTAACTGCAGAAGAAAACAGACCAAGTGAGATCTGGAAGAATCGAACTTGATCTGTAGAAGAGGCTAAATTAGGTTTGGTTAAATCTTTTAATTGTAAACAGCACTTGGTTCGGATAGAATACATGTTTTAGCTGTAAACAGCACTTGGTTCAGATGTAATTTTAGGTGTGGATAAGTCTTGATTCGGATGTAAGAAATCTTTCAATTGTAAACAATACTTGGCCTGGATGTAAATTTAGTTGTAAATAGCACTTGGCTCGGATGTAATATCAACAACGATATCTTGAGATTTCTTCTTTTTCCTGCAAAACGTGAAATATAGATGAATGAGGATTGCTGTCATTCATGTTCATGTGACAGAAATTCGTTTTGTAAATGTCAGTCACTTTATTGATCGTTCGTCCATGTTCAGTCAATGTCATGTCATGTTCTGTGTTCATTTCTTGTTTATATTTAGGTACGTTTATCCATGGTCAGTTTGATGTTCGTTCTGCGTTTAATGTCAAGGCTGATTTCCACAAGGTGAAATATTTGCTGCGTGCAAAAGGCAAAAGAAGACATTCCATTGGTAGAAATTGGCGTCAAATGATTGTGACGTCAAAATCTACCAATGAAATGTCTACGTTAGGCTTTCGCCGCAAATTTTTGCCCTTGTAGAAATCAACATAAGTTAGTCACGTGTGTTGTATCCGGTAGGTCTATGTTTTATGTCGAATTGAATCAAAAAGAAAAAAATCTGAATTTGGCTCCTCAACAACAAGGATAGAGTTAACCCAGTGAGTAAGATATTTTCAAAGTCCGCAGTAAAGACGCTAGAACAACGTCGAACGACGCTGTTTTACAATCCCCCACAAAAAGGTTTGAGACAAATTGAAATTTGGGTAAAAATATGTAATTTCAACTAAAACAGAAAGCCTCAAAATCTGAGTAGCTAGTCAAACGACACGAAAATTCAATCTTTTCCCTAACAGTCTGTGTATTAGGCTGCTAGAAACACTAAAATGTGTTAAGTTGCAAAAGGACCTAAGATCCTAAGCCCTCCTATTGGGTTTTTCCGAGGTCGTTTTAATTAGTTACATTTTACTTGTGGTGTATATTGCTTGTTAAAATTCGTAATTTGTCTCATTTTTATTTGAGAAATTGTAGCGTCTTTAATGCGGACTTTGAACAAGTTTTTGCCCACTGGGAGGAATATAGGGAAAGGGGAAGAATATAGGGAAAGGGTCAAATTATAAAATACATAAAAATACATAGTTTGTTTATCCGTCATGTATGATTTTGGTCATTCAGTCTCATGATAAAGACAATAATAAAATATGTACAAAAATAATGTTACAAGTCAAACTTTACACGTCACATGTCGTTATAATACGTCATAATATACGTCGTAATATATATGTCATAATTTAAGTCATAAGCGTATAAAAGTACATATGGAGAAGGGTGCTGCATCAACGATCTTAAAGTAGATTAGTTTCTTGTTTTAACAAATCAATCAATTTCAAGATTATCGATCGACAAATCGGTACCAAGTGACGTCGTTTTGACGTTGCTTCAACGCTTAATCCGACATCGTTTGTCCATTAGTTCATTGTATCCATTACAGTATGCTACTCAGTGGACGCACGTCTGGATCAACGTCGAAACGACGTCAAGGTGACGTCATAACTTCGTTTTGACGTTGTTAAAAAGTTGGTCCCACGTCAAGTGCCTGTTGGCTACTCTTTTCATTTGTTGGGGACGACGTCTAATTAACGACAAAAATACGTCGTTTTTTAGATCCTTAGTTTAGATGTCACATTTCGGGACAGGGTATTCTATCACGAAGTTAGTCTAAAGAGGAATATTTATCAGTGACGATTCTTTTCAAATTATACGGTACGAAATTTAGGCATAATTTGATTGTTTAGCGATTTTTTTAAAAAATATTTGTTGACAATTAATCTATTTATTCTTGTCTTTTTGTATTTCAAAAAGCTCTGGAAAATAGGTTGGGAGGTGGGTTGTATTCGCGTAATAATACCTATAACGGATCCTAAGACCATAATCACGCTTGAAAAGAACTGGACACCCCCTGTGGACAAAAATATGTTGAAACTATACGTATATGGTAGTACACAGTCTGAATACGGAGAAATATGGGACGTATTAGGTATACTTTTATGCTGTGAAATATATACTAAACTATACACTCTCGAAAGGTGATATAAAGAACTTTTAGGCTTGAAGTTGTCTTTCATACTATCTATATGCACACTTGTTTCCTGTTCAATAGGCAAAAACTTGTTCAAAGTCAGCCTAGAATAACGTTGTTCGAGGTTGCTCTAGTGTCATTACTGCGGACTTTGAACAAATTATTGACCACTGAGAGACTATCGAATATGGATCTTGATATAGACTGTATATTGTTATCGATGTTAGATTTCCACTAGGCTAAATATTCGCTGCTAAAACCAAAAGAAGATATTCCATGTCAAAATTGACGTCACACATGGCGTGACGTCAACTTATACCATTGAGCCTATTAATAAATACATGAAAACGAGGTAGAACTTGATTTAATACAATACTTTGAGCGGCCAACGCCTAGTTTTCATGTATTTGTGAATAGGTCTATCATTTACATTGCGTTAACCTCGTTCCAAGGGCTTCTTGTCTCTTGACGTTTAACTCTATGAGAAGAGGAGAGAAAGTCTTTCTCTCCTCTTCTCATAGAGTTAAACGTCAAGAAAGAAGAAGCCCTGGGAACGAGGTTGACATTGCGTTAAATACGGTGTGTCTCTTACGGTTGTAATTGTCATAAAATATACTAGTCGTTATGAAGTGTTTGATATATGAACAAATGATCACTGTGGGGAAGGGATTTTTGAGCATTGCGTTAGGATTTGTAGCCTAAAGCTATGCTCAAACATCACTTCTCCATATTGATTATTTCGACATTGTTTTAATACTACGTTATTCGTTACGTCACAATAAAAGCGAAATCTAGAAAAACTAGACTAGAAAAATTAATACCTTTTAATCCTTTTTCTGCTTGGACCAAGACTTGTTGATGATGGGTTATTAAGTTTAAATACCCAGTCTAATCGCCAGCTTATGTATTTCTTTAGGCCATTCGGTAATGGTAAATTAGATAAGGCTTCCGGTGTAGATGGAATATTCTTGCTGATGGCTTTACAGCATAAATATTGTAAAGAGAAACAAGTCCTGTAACTACATAATAATTTCATTCTAGTACGCGCGGCCGTGGATGATATAATTGGATATAATTGTTTACCGAGTAAGCCATCAAACGCAATTCCTAATGGTTCGCCGTTTTTATAAAAAGATAACGTCCCTTTCCATAAATCTAAATGACAACCAATAATAGCACCTCGTTCAAATTTCTTTGTATATTCTTTGGTTTTACCGTTATGATGTAACGTACCGAAGTAGCTTATACCCCAGCTGTCTGCACTTTTACCAAGTATACTACAAAATTGTGATTTGTATCTATTTAGGTCCACTGATGACGAACCAACACCAATCATCTAGGAAAAATAATCAATAAATCAATAAAACCCAGTGGTAAAAAACTTGTCCAAAGTCCGCAGTAAAGACGCCAGGACAACGTCGCTTGACAATATTTTAGCGTCTTTACTGTGCTGACTTTGAACAAGTTTTGGTCCACTGCTGGAAACTAACGCCCTCTACAATTTTGTGTCATGGGCGTTCAATACTTAAGACTTTACTTTTTTTTCTGTTGACAAACCTGAGAATAATAACTGATGGATGATATCACTTCAGAGTGTTATAATTTTCAGCTGAAGAGCTTAAGAAAAAACAGACTGTCACTCAACGACGTTAAGGCGCATTTTTGGCAGCAAAATGTACTGTTTTTTAATGTCAAAATTCTTTCCTAATCTAACATTTTTAAAGAAATTTAAATATGAAAAAAATTCGTCGTTGAGCATATACGATAATATTTCCAGGCTTACACATTGATAGACCAGAGAAGAGTAAGAAAATTGGAAGATAGAACGGGAATCGGCCGAAATGGAAAATTAAAAATAAGATTTTTTCTCGAGTTTTAGTCCCGTCTGTTCTGCCTTCCACAATTATCGGGCAGCTTGGCTACGAAAGTCTAAAACTAGACTAACCATATCTGTTCCATAAACCGCACTAGACATTTTGATTTCCCAGTAATGCTCTTCACCTTCCCGCAGTTGTCTTTTACCACGGATAGCAGCTGTCCCGCAGCTATAATCCGGATGGAAGAAGACTTCCGTTCCACAGTTCTGTAACATAATGTCATTGAGTTTATTAGTCTCGTCCCATAACCAACAATAGTCTAAACAAAAAAGGAAAATTAGAAATCAAAGCAAACGAATAACTTCGTTACCAGGGCTTCATGTATGTTTTGTCGATCCCCCTCTCCCGATTTTATCATACAGTCTCACTAGGTCTCTGAAACATACTGTTCCAGTCTAAGAGTAATGCGAAATACCATTATTGTACAGAGCTTTGGTGTAGTTGTAAACTTATACACAAATACATGAAAACGAGGCGATGACTGCTCAAAGTAGAAACTTGTTGCAATGCAATGACTTCCTTTTTATGCATCTACTGCACAAAAAGAAAATTATTTCCTAGCAGCAAGTTTCTACTGCGAGCAGGTAAAACCTCGTATTCATGTATTTGTGAATAGGTATATTGTTTCCTTGCTAATAATCAAATCTACACCCAGTAGGCAAAAACCTGTTCAAAGTCATCCGTAAAGACACTAGAATAATGTCGAACGACGTTGTTCTAGCGTCTTTACTGCGCAATTTGAACAAGTTTTTGTCTACCGGGTGTACATATTTACCAATTAATATCCCAGCCAGCAAAAACCTGTTCAAAGTCAGCAAAATAACGTTAGAGCAACGCTCAAAGAAAGTTGTTTTAACGTTATTTTGCTGACTTTGAACAGGTTTTTGCCGGCTGGATATTTACATCTTTGGTGTAGCTACTTCAGACTCATATAACTAATAAATACAGGGTAGCGTTATTCTAACTGCAAGGAGTCAAGTTCGTTCCTAGCAAAAACGTATCTGATCGTCCTGATAAAATTCCCCGTATATAACACCACCCTCCCCCAACAAAAATGCTTACGAGCTATAAGGCCTAGAGTTGCTGTCCGAGGTTTGTGGTATAGTACTACTCCAATTTTTGTGTTTTTGTAAAATATACCTTTTATAATTAAAAGCAATTTTGGGCGAAATATTATACAACCTCGTTCCCAGGGCTTCTTCCCTCTTGACGTTTAACGTTATAGCGTTAAACGTCAAGAGAGAAGAAGCCCTGGGAACGAGGTTGAATATTATATATTATATTTATATATTCATTCACGGAAGCAATAATAAATGCATAAATATTACGTTTTATTAACCTCGCGAAATGTGCGCTCCTCAAAAGAAGTAGTTCTTGAGAGATAATTTCCAGACCGTGGCCCCCTATGAATTCTCGGCTTCATCTTCACCCAGTAATTATTCTAGCGTCCATACTGCGGATTTTGAACAAGTTTAATTTGCCCACTAGGAAATTCAATTTAATCTTATATTATTTTGATAACATCTGTCCACATTAGAAACATTTCAATTATTCAAACATCTGTTTTCAAGTGAATTGGAGAAAATACGAAGACTCAAACTTATGAAAGAATACATATAAATTATATATTAAAAACAAAGATGCGAATTTTTTTTTCTAGAAATGAAAAAAAAAATTATAGAAATGAAAAAAATAAAAAAATAATAATAAAAAATTTCTTGAAAATTAATAATTATTTCGCAAAAAAAAAAAAGAAAAAGAAAAAAAAGGAAGAAAAACCCTGTCTCTATTTCGTTTTTTTTGCTGTAGCATTTCACAAGAGTACGCATCACCGCAAACGAAATTCAAAAATTTTCAATATACGCTACTACATCAGACGAAGAAAAGTAAAAATATTCGTTCGCCATGGCGACACCATCTATAATAATATGAGCATGCAAAGGATGTTGTTTTAAGCGAATCAATTTGAAACAATTTCGATGTTCAGCCTTCTTCAAACATACTATTAAAGTTCAATACAAATACTATCTAAACAGGAACTCCTTCTATACGTCCACTCTTTTTGGTAAATGGAACATTTGAAATAGATTTTCTGAACGAGGTAAACGTCTCGAGTGGGATGGTTTTTGCACACTATTCGTTTCTTAATGAAGATGCGAAAAGAAACGTATTGAAGGAGTGAAGGAGTGTATTGAAACGTTACGCAACAGTATGTAACAGTCTTTACTGCAGACATTGAATTTGCTTTGAATAAGTTGTTTTGCCAACTCGAGTAGACCTTAACATATCTACGTAGATTGGTTTAAAGAAGACTTTATCTTCACTCAACATATAGTAAACGCCCTTACCTTCTTCGTTAATATATTCTTCATCATCATCCTCACTCTCTGGATTTTCTGGTCTTGATTTTACCTCTTGTATTTCCTGTTCCATACTACGTCGACGACCATTTGAGAAAATATCAACTAATAATTGTCGACGATTTTGTTGTCTATCTCCATGAGCGTTATGATTATGTATTTCTTCAAATATGTCATCGCCACCGCCATTGCGCCCACCACCACCACTTCCTTGGTTAATACCCGCCATAATGTCGATTTATTTTTCAAACAAATCCCTCCAGACAACAACCCTTCCAAAAAGTGTTTTGTCGCTGCTACTTCATGTTTTTTTTCAACTAAATCATTCTAAGGAAATTTTATCATACTTTTTAAGGGGTTGAAATGTTCTTGCGATACCCCTTCCAATCATACAGAAGTTACAGTTTTAATATTCTACCGAATGCATACAGAATGTGTGTAAATTGCTAACCACTTTAGTTTACAAGCTATATTCAGCCATGTTTGCTATTGTTGAACTACGCTTCTACCTGTTATATAAACCGAGTTATTCATAATACTAAAATTAATTATAATAAAATATCGAACTCATGTTGAATTAATAAATTATGAGTTTTTTTTTTCGTTTGAGAGACGAATACAGCACTTTCAAATCGAAATCTCACGCTGCGTAAAGTGTGAAAAAGGCATATCAATGGTTGTAGAGCAGTACTGCATATATGTACACTACTGGAAGGTAGTTATCAGTCTAGTTGTACGTATGCAGTCTAGTTGTACGTATATTTATCATGCCATAGACATAATGATTTAAAACGGGCTACGTTTCGAAAACTTCTCTTATCATCCGGCAATGAACAGAAGAAAGGATTGATAAGTGATTAGATAGATGTCTACTGATGTCCTAGATCAGCGTCGAACGACGTTGTTCTACAATTATGGTCATAATTTATGAGAGATTTTTACCAATTTGAAGTAGTTATAATACACCAAAAGTAAAACTTTATCGGTTAAAGACCACGAGAAGTCCCAAGAGATTCTGTTGTCTAGCATCCTTGTTCTCTTAGAGCAAACTCGAATTTTCATGCCGTTCGTCTTACTAAACAAATTTAAGACTTCTCGCCTTCGTCTTGCTAATCAAAATATAAGACTTTTCGCCTAAGTTGAAATTCCGAATTTTTGCACAAATTTCACTTTTCCCGAAAAATTACTGACCATCAGTGTAGCGTCTTTACTGCGGACTTTGAACGTTTTTGTCCACCGGGATGTGCATCCCAAGACTATAAGGAGCGATAATTTGAAATAAACTTTTTTCATAACTGACTCGTTTTATCGTTCATCTTCAGCGCCAAAGAGGTTGAATGTTGTTTTAACGTTATTCTGCTGACTTTGAACAGGTTTTTGCCGGCTGGGTAAGGAGCAATAATTTGAAATAAACTTTTTCATATCTGACTCGTTTTATCGTTCATTCTCAGCGTCAAAAAGAGGTTATGTGCAATTCTATCAAATGGTTGGCAAATAGCTATTTTGATTGACAAAAAATTAGGACCTATTAGGACCTCTTAAATAATTTCGCCCAGTTTTTTTTTACTCATTATATCGAGTCCAATGATCACATGGTGTTTTTCAATGTAAAAAAGACGTTGTTTTGACGTCAGAACGACGTCAATTTTACGTCGAAAAAACACGACGCACGGGCAGGGAGGAAGGGTATAATCAAGCAAGAATCTCTGAACTATATATTCAAAATTATTCCCTTTCATTCATTTTAACTTATACACATAAAAAACTATGTACAAAATATATTAACTATGAACACACTCACTAAGTTGAAACAAAAACGGAAAATTATGAGCATAAATAAATGTTAAATGATCCCGGTTACTTCTGGATAATTTAGCATGTAGTTATATCCATTGACAATATTTATTTTTCTATGAAAACATGCCGTTTGACAGCGTTAGGAACCATCTCAAAAAATTTGTTACAAAACCAACTTATAGACCTATTGGCAAATACATGGAAACGAGGCGTTGGCTGCTCAAAGTACAAAACTTGTTGCAATGCATCCTTTTTGTGCACTATTAGCAGATTTCAAGAGAGAAAATTTGACTAAAATTCAACAAAAGAAGGTTGGTAGGTATCCAAGCTTGCAATGGATTCGTTCATTCTGTACAAAGAAACCAATCCATTGTAAGATCATTGACTCTGTAACTGTTACTTGTGAGACGGTTCCTTATGGAACAATAAATCACACGAGAAAAATACTATGATACACAATACAAGTAGGTTCAAATTCAGTGCCACTCATGACCAAGCAATGTCAGTATAAAAAGTGTTAGGGCACATGACTTATTCCAATACTCTCCTTCGTAGAGGTAAAATTTAGTTCCTGTAACCTACTCTGCCTGTAACGTGACGTTTATTTCAACCTAAACAAAACGTTGTTTGGACATTCTGACGTCAAAACAACATCTTTTTGACGTTGATAAAAGTCACGTGACCATTGGATTTATATCGATATATAAAGAAAATATAAAAATAAATACACCTCGTATGAAAAATAAAAGTCTTTCTCTAATAAACTTTCTTCTAAGCATCTGCAGCTTCACTGTTTGATTCCTGAAAAAATAAGAGTGGTGGGAATAAATTCTCAATTTAAACTCCCAGGGCGTTATTATAAAGGAGGCATTAAGATGTACATGTTAGAAAAATTGGAACATTGCCATATTCCTCCTGTACAATGGAACAGCCTCCTTATTTTAATGGCGTTTTCACGTGCACATTTATCCGACAACTTTATATTCTCAGATTTGCCACACGTCATTACTTATTCATAAACTTTGGGATGAGACTTAGAAATAATTGCGAAATATTACAATGTATCTTGTGAAATATAGTGCAACAGTGCAAGAAGGTTTTATCAGCTATCTACCGAAGTTACTGAAGAAAACTTGGAGAAAATTGATTCGAGACTCTGTTGGGGAGATGCAAAAAAATATTTAATAGTCTATGGTCACAGAGCAACCTTATGTGTATATTATGTTCCATTCTTACACTATATTTTACAAGATACGTTGAATATTTCGCACTTATTTTTAGATCTTAGTAACGGCATGTGGTAAATCTGAGAATATAACTGTCAGAAACAATCTGTGGAGGTAAAGATTATGTTCACATTTTTTTTTTTTACGGAGTAAAACGGTTTATTCTGATATAAGTAACAATTAAATAGTGTCCAGCGGCAATTCCGGCATGCTCTTTTGTTACATAATTGTGAGAGGAAATATATAAAAATTATGGAAATACAGCTACAGTAGAATGCTTTTGATGAAGTTCGAAAGATAATAATAATAATTTGAACCAATCGATTCTTTACGTTTACACTTATCGGATAGAAATCGTTTCGGAATGAATTACATACCGGATAGGCTTTGCGTTCACACTGCTCCTCATCTATGCAATATGATCAGCGGAATGATTTCGTTTCGCTTTTTGCGGTGAAATGGAATCATTCCGGCATAGTTTTCGATTAGGTGTTAACACTTGAAACGGAACGAGATCGTTCCGAGATAGTTCCTTTCTGAAAAGTGTGAACATAGTCAAAAACGTCATTGAAAAGTATGGAGGCTCTTCCATTGTTCAGGAAGTCAATGCATTGCTGAAACAAAATTTAGCGACTTCTTTCGTAACGATTGGAAGGCATCTTCAAATTTAAATAAATAAACACCATGACAGGAAAAAAGACAATAACTTATAAAACAATAAATCCAGCTAAGCGCAAATCAACTGTGGAAGCGTCACTACAGAGAAAAATTAAAACCGACGATGAAATAAAAACACTACGAGAAGATTTAATAAAAACAGAAAAACAACGAAGAACAATCATAAAAGAAGAAAAAGAACTAGAAGAAAGAAAAGCAGAACAACTCAAACTGAAGGAAAGAGGCGAGAAGTATCGAAAAGAGATCAATCGACTAACAGGGGTGAATAAATTTACAGCACAAAGAAACAAAGATAAAATTACTGCAACTTTAAAAGATGTTACTGATAGCAGCACAATTTTACACAAACTCAATGAACGAATCCTAAACAGAGAAGCTACATCTAAAAAAGAATTAGCTTCGCTTACTGCTAGTTTCAATGAGCTTTTATTCAAGAATGAAATAGTAAAAGATATGATAGCTCTACATCAACAGGGGAAAGCTTACAACCTGAAGGAACGAAATACGTGCGAAAAAAGAAAGAGAGAGATAACAGAAGAAATAGAAAAAACAAAAAAGAATTTTCAAAGAATGATGCAATTAGATTCAGAAAGACAAAAGTCAGAAGATTCAAAAACAGATACGTTGGAAGAATACTTGGATAAACAACTGGGAGGTAAGGCCTGTGGGACACCTTAACTAAGGAACCGACTCAAAAATAAATTTACAGAGAAGAACACTGACTCAGCGATCATGTAACGTATTGGCTTCTTTGTACTGAACAACCAATCATTTGCACCCTTCCGTGTACCAAGTGGGCACTCAACACCTAATCATTGTCAAAAAGACAAAACGATGTCTTTTCGACATTGATTGAATACGTAGAGTGCATCCAGTAGTTTAATTCTTGTTAAGTTTAATCAAAATTAGTTTCTTTAATCAACCAAATAAAAGCGTTGTCGTTGAAACGAAATTTGGAGATGGCCCCAGAGGGTTCAAATACCTGCTTATAAGATAAAGTATGAACGAGTGCTAAGTGTGATTCCTCTTGAACTTCTTGACTTCAACTCATAGACATACTCAGTGGACACACGTGGTGGGAACCATGTCAAAATAACGTACAAAACGACGTCGTTTAGACGTTATTTCGAGGCCGTGTGTCGGCAGGGCGCTCTCTATAATTCAAAATACTTTCGTTGCCGACTTTAACCCCTTTGTGACGTTCGCCCGTATAATATTTTGATAGCCCTTATTTCCCCCTAATTTCTGATAACATAATCCCCTTAAATATCAACATTACATGAAAACTTATGTGACAACAACTGGAATATCAGGAGGTAATGATCACGTGTGACGTCAATTTCTACCAATAGAATGTCTTTCTTTGGCTTTTGCAGCAAATGTTTTGCCTAGTGGAAGCCATTTTTAGCCAATCAACTGTTACGCTCATTCTTTAGAGTTTACAAACAAAATCTGTTCGCTGAACCAAGAAATTAAAACAGTAAATAACGAATTAAAAGATATCACCACGCTAGTAGATGAAAGACGTAAAGAAGTTGAAAGCATCAAACAAGTCATAAAGAATACACCGCACAAAAATATAGAAAAAAGTCGTGAATATAAAAAAGTTTTAGAGAAAAACAAGCAACTTCAAACGCAAATCGACGACTGTTTAAATCGACAAGACAAGCTAACATCCCAAACTCGACACATTATGAATGAAATTGAAGACGAAAAGCGTCGTAAAACCGAAGAATCGTCGACTGAAATTGAAATTAAAGAAAACATCACAAAACTAAACGAAGAACTGGAATTGAGAATAATATGTCAAGAAAAAGATAAGGATATATTACAAGAACTGGTTCATCAAAATAAAATACGAGATGATTATATGAAAACAATGGAACTAACGTCCACAAAAATGAGCAAGGAATGTCGTGTAGAATATAGCAAGATACAAGCTGTTAAGCATCAACTGAACGTTGTACAAAGTAAGAACACAGAAATGGTGAAGCTGATATCGCGAATATCAAACCAAACTTTACAGAACATACCTTATAGAAATTATCTGTAATTTATTTCTAATCAATGTTGTAATCAAGTAAGATCAAATAATTACTGTGGAGGAGGAATGTTTAAGCATTGCTTCAGGCTGTTTAGCCTTTAACTTTTTAGCCTGAAGCAAGGTTTAAAGATCACTCCTTCATTTGCTCTTATTTTAAACACTGGTAATATTATAAATTCATTATAAAATGACGTGCTCATAGTCTTTCCTGTATGCACTCGATGTCTATCAAAAAGACGTCGAACGTCAATACAACGTATTGCCCACTGGCAGATTTTTTCATAAAATAAATTCACCCTAGTAATAACCCACTCAAAGTCTCTGCTCATAAATTTTAAGTTCACCCTGACAAGAACCTGCTCAAATTTATGTTCGTAATGTCTCTTTCCAAATGATGAAATGGTTAAAAAATAATTGCAAAACACATCTGTATTAAATACAAGCACTTCTCCTCACATGTTTTATTTTGAACTCTCTGGTAATCACATTCTTGAATGTTTTAGAGAATTTGTAATGGATTGATTTCGTTTTCAACGTTATGACTAACCAGGGACTTCTCAAAATAATAAAACGTTTTTTTTAAAAAATAACAGTTACGGAGAAGAATATTGATTCAACAAGCTCGCAATTGATTGGTTGGTTCGAGCCGAAGAAGCCAGTCCATTGCAAGCTCGTTGATATAACTCCCTTCAACGTAATTTGAAATATTTTAGGTTACCTTTTCTGGTGCAGCTTCATCTTCCTCATCATTTTCTTCGTCTGTACCAACTTTCACTTCCTTCTCGTCTTGATCATTCTCAACTGGTTCATCGAGTAAAGTTCTTTTTGCTTCTTCAAACGCTTTATTACGCTCAAAATTTTTCGTTTCTCTTTCCTTCAAATCATTATTTATTGAATTAAAGAAATCTTGTTCAGCTTTAGCTACAAAATCTTCATCTTGTTCCTCTTCACCAGTAGCTTTCTCTTCTTCTTTATCTCTGAATCAAACAAATAACATATATAGAAAACGAGAAAAAAGCAATTATTTGTTAATCTGAAAATATTTCGCGAAATATTTAACTTAATTGTATGACAAAAGAAAACTTAAAATAACTGTGGATGAGGACATTTTGAGTATAGTATTCAGTTGTGAAACAAGCATTTTGGTCTTTAACATTAAGTTAATCATGCACACACTTTTAAAATTTTAAAAGAATTGTTCCCCTGTTGAATTGTGTATGTCATTATATTTCTAATTCTCATTGAAGCTAAAGATAATAATGATATAAATATCAACTTATACTCATGGTGTTAATTATGTTATTACTATCCTTAAGTGAAAAATATTAATATTCACTCCAAAATTGAAGAAGGAAGCTTCCCAAAATCAAAATGGAGAATTCTAAAAATTATTTACAAAAAAAATATCTCTAGTCATTGATTTATTTTATATCTCCAAAAATTGTGGAAGAAGCTTCTTAAATACAATGTGGATGCCATGGTCAAAGTCCCATAGCAAATTAACGTATCAAAAACATTTATACTTCTCCACTTATCATTTGGGCATGATATTTGCTTGAATGTGGTCAAATCCTCATAGAAAATTGAAATATCAAAAGTCTCCACTTTTAAAAATTTTAAAATGTAAAACAACTTTACATGACCTACCCAGTGAGCTTGTTCGCAGTAAAGACACTAGAATAACGTGAAAGTCCACTGCATATACTTTTCAACTATATTAACTCAATGACTTACTTTTCCTGTTGGCTTCTGGAACGTTCTTTTAATCTCATTTCTCGGTGCCTTGATTCCAAAATCTTTTCTCTCTTTGTTTCTCTTTCAAACATCTGATAAAATAATAGAAGCAAGCCTCAAAATAACTGTTGGACATCATCTGTAAAGGAGCATTTTTTAATATAGTTTTCGGCCACAAAGCTGAAAGCTATTCTCAAAAATCTCTCCTCTACAAATAATGTCCGACAGTTAGTTCAATCTTGTAGAAATAGATGGAATTAGAAGAAAAAGGTAGAAAAGTAACAGAGACAGCTATCTCAGAGTGCAAAAACTTGTTTAAAGTTGGCGGTAAAGACACTAGAACAACGTCGAATGACGTTGTTCTAGCGTCTTTACTGCTGAACTTTTTGCCCATTAGGTTACAATAGACTGTACAAACATTATATGGTATAGGCTACATGTATAAGTCTATAATGCAGTATATAGACTTTATGTATAGGCTTATATATGGATAGGTTATATGATTGCATACAGACAATATGCATACAGGCTACATGTATATAGGCTATATGTGTATAGGGTATATTATATAGATGGGCTATATGTATATATGTATATGTCATGATCTTACATAGGCTATATGCATAAGTATCCATTGGCTATGTGCATAGACAATAAAATTTACATGTATATAGGCTCTATATACCATAAAGATTGGTTTCTATAAGCTTTAATAACCATTAAAAAGATGTATGTTTAAAGCATTAAGATTGGTTTCTATTAGCCTTCTATAAACATTAAAAAGATCTGCTAACATTTTTAAAAGTAAAAAAACACCTTTCTTTTAACCTTATTGTCCATTATATTTCTAAGTCACATTATGAATAATTAATGTTATAATACCATGGTGTCGATTAATTTTTGCAAAATATTGACTTGATTCGCGAAAATTAGTCCTTGCCAAAATTTTGTAAATGTCCCATTCATGAAAATAAGTCCTCGCGAAAATATATATAGTTTTTTTGATGCTCTATTTTTGATTTGTGCCAAATAATTCATTTACATGTTACTTATTCTCAAAAAAATCTCAATACAGCTAATTTGCAAAAATAAGTACTTGTAAAATGCAGAAAAAATCACCTTGCAAAAATAAGTCTTTGTGAAAATTAATCGACCCTAATAGGACTGGGGGAAATTCCGCCTCTCCCGCTTTTTTTAAATAACTTTATTTTCTACTAAAGTTACCTACTTGAAACTTTTCATATAATTTTATTTTACATCTTCTGGACAAATTTCTAAGCTATACCTAATAGAGAAGTTGAGATAAAGGCTATATTCTGAAACCACCTAGAGCAAAGTTTTTGTTAATAAGTTATATTTTTCCTTCAAACGTAATTTTAAATAACTTAAGTTGCATTTGGAATTGAAACTTGTAATGAAAAATGTTGTCTAGAACGTTTTTAATCACATTTTATGTGCGAAAGTTCAATGAAAATAAGCTTTTCTGGAGTCAGTTCCTATAAAAAAGAAAATGCAAATAACTTTTGTAAAAATAATAAAAATAATCTTCAAATTTAAATTCTTCCTACAAATTTATTATGCTGATTTCCCAGATTTTTCCAATTTTGGAAAAAATCGGCTCTTTTCCGGATTTTCGGGGAAGTTTCGCATGGTTTCGGTGGAAATTTTTAAAAACTGAAAGATATGTTAAATTATAATCCTTTGGCATTCAAAAACCGAAGACAGAACTACGAACTGTACGAAAATACGAAATAGAACTGCTCCAATTGCACTTGAATAACAAATGCTTTTTGAAAAAATGGTATTAAAAAAATCGTATGATGACGTCATCAAAAAAGTGCTGACCTTAGCAAAAAATATTTACTTCAAATTGTTCCTTTGATGATGGACTATAATCGTACCAAGGTTCATGAAGTTTCCATTAGCCAATCAAAAGTTATTCGTACACAATTTTATACTAATAGCTGAAGGAGGCATACATTGGACAGAGTGGGTCAAACAAAAGTAAACCTGACAAAAATTACACAATTTTATATTGATAACTGAAGGAGGCATATTTCTGAAATAAGTGGGTAAAAAGGTCTAAAGTATTCGAAACAGTAACCAAATTTCAGGTTTCTTATACAAAAAAAGGTATCCAAGTGGGCAAAAAACTTGTTCAAAATCAGCAGTAACAGAAGTTAGAACAACGTCTTTTGAGATTGCTCTAGTATCTTTACTGTTGATTTTTTTTTCACTGGGATAATAGACTGAAAAAGTATAAAAAAGTAATAGAAATAAACTTACAGCAGTCATAGTAGCTTTCTCATGCCTTAAAATAGTATGCAAGCTTTCAGATAACTCTATCAGTGTTGTTGTTCCTTGATGAGATCCACAAGCAACAAGACGTCCCTGATCTTGTACACGGATTGAATTCAATGCCTCATCACATACCTTAAAAACAATTTTAATAACAAGTTAATTAAGTTCAGTAGCTTCCCAATCGACATTGTGAATTGAACATATTCTCAGTCCGGTCGCAGTTTTAACTCCGTCAATCTATCAATAATGATGGATTTGTTAACGCCTAAGTTAAAGGTTTTCTTGCCTGAAGCAATGCTCAAAAATTACTCCTTCACAGTGATTTGATCTTATTTCGAACACTGTCTCTAGCCTTTGTTTTCCTCTGATTTATGAAAACCAAGATCAGTTTTTGAAATAAGGGCAAATAATCACTGTGTAGCATAGTTTCAGGCTAGTATGCCCAAAAAAATCTCTCCTCCACAGTGATATCCGACATTTATTTTAACCCCTGTTGTAGAACAGTAATGAATGAACTTAAAAGAGGAGATCTTACACCTTAAAAATTTATTTTCCAAGAAAAATGGTTATCCCAACTGGATTATCAAACAAGTGTTACGCAAGTCAAAAGAACGTCATGACAACCAAGCAACTGCTCCTATAGTAACTGATAATACAGAGAACATCATAGAGCCGCTGATGATCCTTTCTTACGCTGGAGAAGTTGGTGACAACATAGTTAAATCATTGAAACGGGAATTAACAGAAAAGCTTCCGCCAAATGTTAGACCTAGACCTAAAATTGTGTATACAGGAAGAAAGCTATCATCATGTTTTAAATCAAAGATGAGATAAATGTAGCCAACCAGCACAATGTCGTATACCGTGTTTCTTGCCCAATTAAAGAGTGTTCTGCAACATACATAGGTGAATGTGCACGACGTTTAACGGATCGTGCAAAGGACCATCAAGGACGTGATAGAAATTCACACGTCGTTAAACATTCTATAGAAAACGATCATCCTGAGGTTACATTTGGTCAGTTTGAAATCATCGGTAAGAATTATCGTAACAAAAGAATGCGATTAATATCAGAAGCATTGTTAATCAAGAAATAAAAACCACCTTTGAACATTCAAGAAATGTCTATCCCGTTGAAACTGTTCCCATGAGACATAAGTTTGCAACTATTTTAATTGATTTTATTTTCAAATCATAGCTTTTTAACCTTTTACATGAAATAAATTTTAGTATTCTCTGATGATGATTTGGGGATAGAAGTCAAAACATTAGACTTGGGAAATATAACGTCATCTTTTTGGTTTCCCAAATAAAATTGATAATGCTTCTGGTGATCTTTTTCATCATTAAGTTTTATGCCCGAATTAACATTTTTAGATACATAATCCGTTTTAAATTCACAACGAACATTTCCGAAGCGGTTATGGATACTTCAATCAATTTCACTAGATATACACAGTATTGTGTTGCCATTGAATGCTACAAAGTTAGTCACAATGACTTTGTCGAGTTTCAAGATGTAACATGAAGCAATATTTTTTGTTTCAACATCATCTGCACAAACTATTGCAATAGGAAGATTGCAACATTGGAATCTTTATAATTGCCAATAGTTTCATAATAGGAAGAAAAATTGAATAGCTATACGAAAAGGAAATTTTTCATTAATAATACATTAGATTTATTTATGTTTCTAGAAACAAAAAGTAAGAATTTTTTTCAATAATCATAAAATATTAGCTTCATGGGGATCACTTCTTCTATTAGTTTCCTATATCTTTAAACCGGTAAATCTGTAAACTACAGTAGTTCCTTGTTTTGCACTGAACAAACCATTCAAGTTTGTTGTCTATTTTGTGAAGGAGAAGAAACTACCTTTCCTGCCCCTGCATTTCCCTGAAAAGAACCAAAAAGCTCTATTTGTTGCAAGGGAGCAAACAATTTCCAATCCTTGTAGTTGCACATTTCCCCCTGAATCCCCCAAGACAAATGTAAACCTTGTCATTAATGGAAAATAACCAAGTGCAGAATAATAAACCCTCTCGATAACAAAGATAAAAGTTAAAGTATCAAACAACTAAGGCAAAGAGAAGATAGGTAATGGATCAAAGAAAGACCATCGATTTATCAGCAACAACAAAAGCTTAGTAGATCATGTTCATATCCCCAGTATTACCTTGAGATATGACGCATAATAAGCTCAGTTTTAAGGAGAGAATGATAGCAGCAAAGTTGGTAGAACATATACTACACACCCACTATATTGAATCAACAAAAAGAAATAATGTGGTAAAACTAGCTAGCTCCTCCTATCAAATACACCCATCGTAGAGGTTACAAAACTTGTTACACTATGCACCGAAAACAGCTAGAATTGTTCCTGTATTTTCCGTGACATAACCAAAGCAGAAGAGGAGCTTTTTGTACATGCACGCTCACTCACAGAAATCCATGGTTGGGTATTAATATAAAATTTGTAATTCGTACTGGATATGTCATTGGTGAAAGTTTGCTTTATCGAAAATAAATATGTGTAAGAAGATCATAATAACTGTCAATCATTTCTACGTGAGTGCAAAATTTAACAAGTAGCATTACACCTTTGCTTAATTATCGTATGTTCCATATATCAATTTTGTTTATTGCATCCGATGAGTTCAAATTGAATAGACATGATGAACCACATCATAGTTCCATTGTTTCAAATAGAATAAAAGGCAGAGTTTCAAAAATATTTGAAATGTCTTCTTGACATATAATCTTGACATATAATTCACAACAGTGCTTAAAGTAAGAACTATATCACTGTGGAGGAGTAATTTTGAGCTTAGCTCCAGGCTATAAAACCTGAAGCAATGCTCAAAAAGCTCTTCTTCATAAGTGATTATTTGCTCTTACTTTATGTACTGCCACAATGGGATACATTTTGTCATTGTTCTTCAATGAGCAATATATTCTTCACAATAAAGAAGGTTGGATAGCTGAAGACTCCTTTGTTTGGGAGACAGACCAACAAAGATATCTGTTCTACAATACTTCGAGAGAAAGATAGAATATTGGATAGCTAAAGCCTTCTTTGCTTGGGTGATATATTACAGATCAACAAAAATATATATTCTTCAATACCTCAAGAGAAAGACAGAATATTGGATCTCTTAATCTCATTAAAATATGCGTGAAAATTAAAAGGCAAATGAAAAAGGTTTTTCAGCTGACGCAATGTAAGAGCACCTGCATAAGAGGGAATAATCACTACTACACTAACCTGTATGCTTAATGTAGGGTCATTTTGTTTAAATAAATAATCCCACACATCTAGACAACCATCCATTCTCGTTGTAAAGAAAACAGCAGGACGTACTGGACTCCAACAACCATCTGTTAAGTATGACATATGTTGCCTAAGAGTGAGAGATTAAATTGTTTATTGATAAAGAAATCAAAGTTGGCTTAATTTAGTATGTAAGAATTACAGAGAAGGTGTCATTTTGCACTTTTACCTAATTAGTTTCTATAAGCTTATTGAATCGGTAATTTGAGGACTTTCCAAAAGATTCGTTGTTCCCATACTTGAATGAATAACTGATGGTTATTCAAATGTCGAAATGTGTACCAAACAGATGTTATAGTAGTTACATTTCACAATATTTCTTATTTCTGAGTTATTTTGTAGTGCATTTAGAATGATTGTTGATGCTAGAATGTTTAGCCAATACAGTGTACCAAATTTTGAAAATTCTACCAGTCAGATCAAATGTCAACTGTAGTGGGTCCTCCCTTAGTTACTATAATAATATGGCTCGCCAACTCTCAAAAACGTGTCATCAGTCCTGTAATAAGGTAAAAGTAAAAGATGAGGAAATTATAGATTAATCATTCAGGGCTCAAAATAACAGCTGGTCATCACTGTGGAGGAGAGATTTTTCAGAATATTTTCAGCCAACTTGGCTGAAA